>VCRD01001590.1:0-90287 GCA_006783055.1 Trinorchestia longiramus | reverse complement strand
CCATGCATTCCCTTGAGTTTTAATGAGAAATAGAGCAAAATCTCATAGTTGCCATAAGCTCGAGCAAAAGTAATGAAGTTAACTGAACTTATTTACTCCGAGGATAACTTTAACTACTGTTGTAATACTCTACTAAAAAATACTAAATATTTTATTTTTCTTTGGAGAAGCGAGAGCATTACGGCGCCCTGAGCAATAGTTCAACAATAACTTTTAGCTGTACAAGGCAAAAATCTTCGGAGGGTCTAAATTAAATATTACCACGAATATTGCTGCGACGGAAGCTCCATTGTGCGGTGGAAATGGATCTAGCATGAAATATAATGATATATTTTAAGCTGTCTTATCTGATATAATGAAGTCGTAGATCATAATGAGTACTAATTCTGCATTTCGATGCAAAATTCATACCATAGAAGAATAGATTTTAATGAGAACAGAGACACAATTGAAATAGAATTCAATTCAAACGTTTCATGAGTGAAGAACTTGAATAAATGCAGGATCTAAGAGCGTATAAACATTTCCCTTGTACGAAAGATGTACGTCATATTATTCTTTGCAGTTGCTGAATGACTTGCTAGAATCCAATGGAAGTGAAGTAGAAAAACTATGTCCATGGGTCTTAGCAGTTATTGGGGGAAACTTCTGTAACAGATTAGGAAAGAAAAGTTGGGAGGGGAATTTTTGTGCATTTATGAGCAGGCTTTTACCATGAAGGAAATAATTCATCATAGGGCTTCTGTGTATCTGATAACCAGAAAGTGAACATGAGAACGAAATCTTATAAATAAATACTGAATTTGAAATGGTGAGTTCACTGAATACAATATTGAAAACTGAATATTATAGTAGATTTTATAAATTAATGCAACATGTTACTGTGGAGATGGTACGAATGAATGAACTAGAAATAGTAGTTGTAACTTCGGAAAATATTAGACATGCAAATGAGCGTAAAAATACAGGAAATGAAGAATGTACTGGAATAGGTACCTAGAAAATAACTGTTATGTTGTAATGGCATTTCCAGAGATATAAATACTTGATCAACAGGGGAGTGTGAGAAACTGAAGTCGAATGCTAATAGATTTATAATATTCCGGTTAATCACTCAAAAAATATTAATTCTTAAAAATAATTTTTAATATTTTTCTATCTATGATATTACTGATTTCTGTACTCTAGAACACTGATTTATTTTTATTACACACAGAACATTCCTTTTATGTTTTTTCTATTTACCTGTGAATTTTTTTTAACCACAATTATTGTGCACAATTACAAAGCACAGAAAATACAATGCATGCTTGCAATTGATACTCCTCTTTAATATTGTCATGCATTTCAATACTTGTAAACAATAACAGACCCTAGAAAATACAATGAAGTCGTTCGGCACCCACGAACTGTTGACAGGACGTGTTTGTTCAGAACTTCCGTCTCTGCATCTGATGATGGAACCCTGCTGCATGAGTGGTGCTCTGCCTGTAGTCGCTACAGCGTGGGCTCTATTTAGTCTTACTGGTATTCCTGATACTCAGTATTTCCGTCAACGCATTCAAAACCAGTCAAAGTCAAAATGGAGGAGCTATTCAGTGTTTCAGGTTAAAAATCTCATATTTTTTAAATATTTCATCGTTGAGGGGCATAGTGATACTCTATTCTGTTAAAAATACTCCGTTCGTAGCTTTGTTGCCTTACTTTACTGCACCTGACAACATGTCAAATAATCCTACAACCAAAATGATACCTTGGAATGAAACTAATGCTTTCTGGTTTGTATTTTGACGTCGCGTTTCATTTTGGTAATATAATACATGCACTAAACTAGGCAGCCTGAAAATTTGTTTGCTGCATCTAACCTTACTTCTCTTCTCAAGAAACGAACTGCATTTTTTTCCAGTATGAATGGAAAAAAGTCAATTTCAATCAACATTTTTGTTGAACAGAATAGCATATTAATTTTGTATGAAAACATCACATCAAGATTATCGTGATTTTTGTACACATTATTTATTAATGTTAGTAGATGAATCGATGAAGTACTTTACTATCTCATTTGATTGAATTTGTGCGCTTGAAAACTGGCTCGAAAATAAGACTTAAAAATAGATTAAATATTTTCCAAGCCTTTACTTCAACTGAATTTCATATTTTCCGATAAGGAGTTAGGTTGGGTTAGGTTAATTAATATCTTTTACTGTGACCTAATAATGCATATTCAATCGCTTTAGAAATTTTATTTTAGCTGTATGATATTTTTGTTTTTAATGCTTCTCCGAACTCCTTATCACCCGAGAAGTAAATAGCTTGAAATAAATATGTTAGACAGTGAAATATTTCATCTCTGGTCAATGGTTTTACTGTTTAGACCTTCCTGTTTATTTGTTTTGTCCTGAGTCCATGAGAATATAAAACTGTACAGAATATAGTTGTTCATGTTGCCCTAGTGAGATCAAAGGTAACTCGTATTGAACTTTGATAAGAAGTGCATTTTTTATTCTGAGCAATAAATAACAAGGTACCATGAGTTGTAATAATGATAATAAAATCTCATATTTAGAGGCGATGGCTAATATTTTACCGTGAATCACAATAATAATTCACAATACACTGAGAAACTCGCCTTGAAATTAATATCTGAATTAGGGGGACTGACATTAACAGTAAATTGGAGCAGAGTGCAACACATATGCTGCTGGTTGTAAATAGTTCTGAAAAGAAATCTCTAATCAAGTTATTTATAATGCATAACCCTTTCTCCATGGATATAATAATAAAAATAATACATAAGCTTCCAGCATTAAAATTATTTGAATGATTAAGATTTAACCAAATGAATTACAATGCATAACCAGAGAACTTAAACATAATTAAAAACAGAAAACTCTATACAAGAGAGTTAACCAATTAGATTAAATACAGCAAAATACACTGTAAGTTAGAAATTCTTTGAGAAATTTTGAGTTTGAGAAATTGTGATGTGTGTTGAAAATACAATTCCTGTATACTAATAAAAATTATTAAGGCATTTCAATCCGATTAAATTTATGTGCTCAATATTTAAAAATCCAATAACTTCAAGTAACGGACTTTGAATTTTCATTCTCCATGAATCCACCTTTCCATTGATTCAATTTAGTTTATATATTCGGAGAGCCTGTAGAATGTTTAAAATCCCTCATAAGTTCTCTAGAAATGACAAACACATTTTTTACCATTTAAAACCATCTATCGGTACTGAACAACATACACACACTCTTCAATCGCTTGTGACATTGTTTTCCCCATTATTTTTCTGTACTTATAAGTACGTAAGCTGTTTAAATAATCTTCTAAACAATTTGAGTTCATTTGATCAAAAATCTGATGCATTTACAACGGTAATTTTTTATAGTATGTTGACACTCTTTGAATGTAATTTTATTGCCTCAGCGTTGTCTTAACGCTCATTAAGGGGTCTGTCAAATGTAGGTATACTGTATACTTGAACTTACAAATTGCCTATTATCACAATGAACAGTCTGTATATTTTAAGTGCACAATTCTTACGCTAAATACTACCTTCAATTTTCAAGATCATTCTTTTCTTCACCGAGAGTTCTTCAAAGACACTAATCATTGATCGGAAAACCGAAAAGACCTTCATGAGATCACCGGCGTCTTTTTTCGTAGCTATACTTTACCATGGAAATTCTTAAAACGTGTTCATAGTGTCCAAGTTAAAGAGCCTTCCATATTTGGCAGCCTTATTCCCAATGTTAAATTTCTCTCTGCAAAACCGGAATTGAAATTCAAAGTGTTTATTTGCATCCCTAATCAACAGATTTGTGGTTTGACTTACATTCATCCCTCACAGAGCATCGTGCTGTACTGATTGGAAGCTTTCATTCATATGCAAAGTATATATTCCGTCGGAGCGAGCTTTTAGATGCAATGGAATAAGCCTTGCTGCATGTTCAATATAAGCTCTCATAACGCGGTTATATCTTTGAACATTAATAACTAAAGATTCCATAGTCCGTGTTCCATAGTCTGTTATTTCAGAGTCTGCATTACGTATCAGAATATTCAATCAAACCCCGCTGAATTAATTCGTTCTCCCCACTGAACACATCACTAATATACATTTGTATCTAATTACACAAATGTAGGTCGATGTATGCACGTACTGATGAATTCCAACAAGTTCGATAAACTAGTAAAAAGTTACCAGCCCAACGTTAGTCACAGTAATACTAGTGCTGGGGAGGTTGTGTATCCATATTCTGATAGTGACCAATATATTCCTCTGCACACACAAGCTCAACCACTAAACCAGAGATCCCACTGAATGGTAGGCAGGCAAGGGCACTCTTTGCTATCCATGTAAAAATGACAATTTAAAGTTAAAGAGGAAAATTTTGAAATAAATGAAATAGATCAGTTTGAAAACGCTGCTGCAAGATTGATATTTTTGCTGATAATTAGGTGATAATAATTCAATTGTTTGCAAAGTATTTGTGTTCCTACCTCGTGAAGTTAAACAATTGTTAGTTGAAGACTTATCGAGTTATATGATTGAGCGTTTATTCGTAATTCTTCGTAGTTCATATAGTTCAATCCCTCAAGCTGGCAAAACGCTTTATTCAATACAGTCAGGTGCCAGCAGCTAGTTGGCATTTCTCTTCTATCCAATGGCAGTAATTCTTGGTGAGCAGAAGAACCGAAAAGCCTATTTTTCTCTAAGTAATATTTCCATTAAAATAGCCATCCTCCAAAATCGAGAAATTTATTAGAGTGTCTGTCTTTTCCCATACGATACGTGTTTTTCCATACATCTGTCAACTTCCATGAGTTTCCTAACTTTAATTTATTAGCACAATTAATGCAAATTTTGACTTATATCAGAAATTTTTTCCTAGTTATGCCACCATGGATGGAAAAAAAATTAGACCCACTACTATTATAAAAGATTGCACCTGCACTCATGAACATGTGTGAATATTTCATAGAATATGATCTTTTTGCAGCGGTAAATGTTAGGTAAATAAGAACTGCAGTTTTTAAACTACTTCTACTGTTAATATCAGCTTCAAAACGAGGAAAAACAAGGACTCTAATTCTTCTGTAAGCTACAATTATTTCATTCAGTTTTGTGGTGTGTACATGATGCGATCCTACAGAATAAAAATCTCTCTGTGCAGAGCTTCACTAACGTTAAAGAAGAATATCCTGTTGAAATCTACTTCAGACTTTGGTAAATGCATGGGTAATATAAGTATGATTTTTTTAAATGTTTTCTAGAGACAGACATCAAGCTTACACTTTTACTGAGAACGAGTTAATGTTGCAGCACATTTTTGTAATGCAAAATGAAAAGCTCTCTTCACATGAAAAAATAATGTTTTTTAGGACGATTTC
This sequence comes from Trinorchestia longiramus, assembly GCA_006783055.1. NCBI lineage: Eukaryota > Metazoa > Arthropoda > Malacostraca > Amphipoda > Talitridae > Trinorchestia > Trinorchestia longiramus. Next base: position 84,881 of record VCRD01001590.1, on the reverse strand, counting down.
GAGTTTGAAACTTCTTTTTGAATACAGTTAATGCAGGAGCTTATTTTGACTGAATATATTATTCATAGATAGTTGAAATTCTTTAACTATTTTCCCGTAAAATACGAAGAATTCGTCATCAGTAGGAGGATGTGTCCTTGGGGATATTTCATCGCAAATTCAAGGCCAAAATGAACGATCAAGAATATTATATACAACCCTAGATGAAACCTAGCAATTAAGCGCAGCTTTATGAACAAACTTTTTGCATTTGAAAATTTTTTTCATACGTTACATAATAACAAACAACTACCTATTGAAAAGTAAGTACCTTCGGTTAAAGGCACACAGAGAATAAAATTCATTCAGAAATTGCATCCATAATGTCTGCGCGCAAATTTTGGTGATCAAGTCTCCGGAGGCAACGCTCAACATATTTTTTGAATCACTTCTACGAGTCTGATTCTTCTCTTCTTAAGCTTCTCTAGACAGCGAAACATTGTAGGGCAGACATAGCTAGTGTTGGCTCTAGGACTTTCGTAAATAGAAACAACTCGTTCATGCAGACATCGACCTTTGCTCCTCAATTTTAACAGTTGTTTTACCTTTTGCAAGCAAAGACTGATTCACAGATCATAATTTATAAAATAAAAATGTAAAAAATACATAAATAAAAAATTTTCATTTCATTCAGGTATGCATGAAATGTAAAATGGTTTTTTAATTGTGATTGTTGACCCCTCAAAACTAGTAAACATGCTGTCACCAACTGTTCTCCTTCAACTTGTGACGTGAGGTAAGGGTTAGTAAGAATACGTGCGAGGATCTGAAAGTTAAGGAAAAATTTTCAAGTCAGTCAGTCTGTCAGTATACCTGGTCCTTGTGTCACAAGCGGAGAAAATTTGAGGAATGTGTGGGGATTAGAAACCCTTGGATGCAAGGATCTGGCTGCTTAAGCACAGATTGTTGGACACCGCGGCAATAAAGGAGACTAAATTGTGTCTATCTTATGTTAACGTCCACCTCGTCTCTGACATGCGCACACTGAAGCGATGAGATGCACAAAAAATCAAGAGAAATATCCGGGAAATGAAAGCAGGTTAAGACAGGTTTTCATGAACTATTAAATTTGTAGCGACGTTCACAGAATTACGTTGAGGCAATTCATCTCTTGTTCATTATTGTTGTGCGTTCACTATTCTCGTGAATGTACACAAATACGTTGAATTAAGTAGAAAGCTAATCAATGATCTGTAATCTGGAAGTACACATCTTACTATCGTAAATTCATATCCAAGTTCACAGTCAAAAAGTATCCAATAAATTTAATTTAATGTTAACCTTAGATCAAAAACAATTACAGGGACGTAACCAGCGTCTCGTGTCGATGGCCACTACTTCACCAGCTACGAATTTTGCAATGATGCTTAGTGTCTGTCCTTAACCCTGGTTAATGACATTCAATTATTTTTACTTCAGCCTTCCAAATTACAACATTTTCTCTGACGAACTCCTCATTCAAATTTGGATTGCATAGGTAACTTTATGCGTGATTAGCAAGGCAGTCTTTGAACAAAAAGCTGTGTTCCTGCGTGCCCTTGTCAAATGTATGTACCGCAAGAATTAACACTGATTAGAAAATTAATAGGTATAACAAAATAAAATTTGAACAAAATGCTTGTAATAGATTTACTAATTCCTCATTTCATCAACTTAATTTAAATAAAAAACTTTCGAATACTTCATTTCACACATTTCATTAGGTTAATAGCCCTATGAATTAATATCTTTATATCTTCATACATACAATTTGACATAATTTTCACTTGATGAGACTTTATGGGTCTCAAAACAAGAGCTTTTGATTTTGATTAACTTTTTGATGCTGTAATCACCTTCGCAGCTATTATGCCTGTCATGAACTCCATTCATGACATCACACACGACAATTCTATAAAAAATTGTTAATCAAAGTAACAGCCATGTCAAGGAATTTTCCTTCTGACACAAGCATGTGACAATTTACAATTATAAATAAACAATTTATAATTATCCGCTACGCTATTGATCGAATCAAATACTGTGAAAATGTTCCCTTAAGCAAGTTTAACTTTCTAGATTTACGGAAAACAATATGTTGCTAGGACTTTAAAAAGATTATATTTCACTTTGCATTTATTAAAAGTGAAGGAGTCACCAACTATGGAGAAATTTGTTAACTTGAGCGCTCTTTATCTTCTCGTTTATGCCCCAAACCCCAGAGCACGAATAACTTTGCTCAGTTGTCTGCCTTGATACTATCACTTCAGAGTCCATACCTCGAATGTGTGATGTGGTAAGGGACCACAAGAACTTCAAGTCTGCACCTCAAACCTGTGGTGTCAAAGGGACAATATTAATAAACAATTTACAAGAAAAATTTCAAATCGTACACGTACATGTACAAGGTGCTGCAACATAACTTCCTTTTTTCAGAGCAAACTGTTTTGAAAAAAGAAAGTTGTGTAGGTACACCATGTAACCAACAGCATCCGTGTAAAACTGACTCTACACTTCCTTGAAACTGTGATTGAATATTCCGTGCGTTTTTGGAATAATTAAATGGAAAGCAGAGTATTAAAAGTGTACATATATGTACGTACAATACGTTTAACTCTTGGTTTCACCTGTTGAACGAAGTATTCCCATTTTTCCTAACTGATAGAGTAATTCCTTCAGTACAAAATTTTCCCTTTTTAAGAAAATTTTTCACTGAAGGAGACCAATTTTCCAGTAACACTAAGCGAAGTATCTTTTATTTTGAAAAAGTGTCTTTTTTCTTTGTTCGCGTGTGAACAATACATCACCCTCAAAGGGAAACGTCCCTTACCCCAAGAACATTTTCCCCTTATTTGTTTACGTGTAAATGAGACATTTCCCTCTAAGTGTGGTCCATCCCCTCTGTTTTAGATGATGTCTATTCTCTCTCCGAGCGACAGTCACTCGACAAATGAGATTCAGATGGAAGAATTAGTGGCGGGCTTAATTTAGTACAACCAAATATCAACGGACGTTCATTCGAACGTCATTATTGATGCCAGCATCAACTGATGCGTCAAACAATCTGGCTATATTTGCAATCCAATTAATCCAGTTACATTGTGGAGCTATAAATCCTGCAATAAACAATTAGCGATCGAATTTTCAGAACGTGGCTCGAAAAAAATTATTTTTCGATTAACAACTGAAGTAAGTGCGTAAATATACATATTGGTCAAATTTCTGTCCCTCCTATGACTTCATTAGTTTTTAATTCAAATTCTGGGAACAGAAATTTTTCATATTTGCTCTAGTTAATCGTTTGTACACAGCAGAATCCCGAATGTGAAGCCCGGTTTCTAAAATAATCTACTTCATGGCATTGAATTGAAGCTCACGAAAACCTATTTTGAAATTGAAAGTCTTGGAATAATATTTATTTAGTAATTTCTTTGCACTCAGGAAGTCAAAGGCAATCTCTTCCATTTTGCTAAATACTGATGATTTTGATAGACAACATTTATCATGACACATGGTCCAGATCAAGAGCTTTGAAATTATGGAATTTGTACACCTAAAATTCAAACGGGAAAAACACGAATCAGTTCATTTTTCTAGCTCTACATATAAGAAATGGTGAGCTGACGATGATTCAAGGGGTAAGAATCCCCCTGAAAGTATTTTTCATTAAAAACCTAAAAGTTATACAAACATTGATGGAACCGATATTCGGCAGCATTTATCATCATTCGATTTTCAGTGGTGAAATGAAACTTCTACTTTCTGGTTGTCCAGTTAGAGCAAATAATTCAGTAAAAGTTTAATTAACTCCGCAGATACCGATTTCGAAGCTCTCTTCATTAGCCGTCGCAGCTTTCATACTCAACTAGCGTTTCTAAATATTTCAAAGTTTTCAAAGTCTGCCAGTAACGTATCGGTCGATGATTCAATGCCACCCAAAAGAACGTATAGAAATGTACATAAATCAATATACTAAGCACCATTGGATAGGATTTATGATTGCTATGCACCGGCATCATTTACACTGAGCCATAAACAAGGCGCAGATGCACTCTACAGAACAAGGAAATTGTGAGCTTGTCCTTCGCAAAACGCTCGTAGATCGCACTAGAAAAAGAAACCAAACCAATCTATACTTTACGTAATATTTTGAGCTAGAAAAACTCAATCCTCTATGAAACAACTATAATCAAGGATTTATTTCATCGATTAGGTTCAATTAAGCCAGTAAAGGTTGAGAAGTTAATTCACTGATCAATGTTCGTTTTTATAATCACTATTAATTTCCGAGATAACAACACTCAGCTTACTTGAGTTCTAATTGAGAGATAATTGAGAGATATTTCGATCAGACCACTTCGGACACTGTACGTACGGGAACTTCTTGGGAAAAAGAAGTTACTCTGATGGCCGAGTAGTTTTACCCTCAACAGTTTCCTCAGAACAGATTCCAGTCTTGGGGAAGCTCACTTTTCAGAGGAAGGGTCGAGCCTGCGAAGAATACTTTGCATAAAGAGGCATCAAATTACTTGGCCAGAGAAGTAAAGCCGCCAAAGACCGGTGTTAAACACGACCAACTGCTCTCTTATACATGATGTTTACGGCTGGCAAAGTGACCCTTCTCGAGGTCAGGATATTGCGTCTTAAAAAATGAAAAAGTTCAAGAAACTGAACTCTAGAATCGCAACTCCTAGGAGAGTGTGCATCATTGGCAAGCACTCTCCAGTTCCAAATGTTATGGTAAATGGTAAATGTATGCCTGGCAAATGTATGCCTGAGGAGAGAGGGCTAGTATTTTATTATTTTGTTTATTGGTAGTTGCTACAGCAGTTACTCAGGCGTAAAAAGATATGCATGAGTTGCTTAAATTGACCAGCAAATGGATGTGGACTTTACCAGACCACCTTTAATATCGACGTATAGTGATTGGTTATTCATTAATTCGTATCAATATACAGTAAGTGTATTACTTCTACCAACTACAAGGGGCAGCAACTTAAGTTCCTTTTTCAAAGCGCTTTGTTTTCAAAAAAAAGGACGGGTTACGGCACCCGGTATCAATTTGTTTCAGTTTTCTTGCTCTAGTTGGTGTGATTACACCAATATTTTTCACAAAGAAGTTATCAAATGCGTGTTATAAGTACTAGTTATTGTGAGTTATTTTTTAACAATAATGACAAGTATTGAAAATCAAGTCCTTCACTCGTAAACGGGAACTAAAAATATGCCTCCAACGTAAACGCTTCTACTGGTTCATTGCATAAATTGCAAGACAACAATTGATCCAAGGTATTCAATACCAATAGGACAAATTAGATGGACTCACAGTTCCACACAAATTGTTCCTGAGGCTTTCCAAGCTTCTAAGAGCTGTAATTTGAATAATTTTAAGAGGTGAGTGTATGCATGAGTGATCAGGAAAAACTATTATTCAATATCGAAACCATATAATATGTGTTGGACTCTTCAGCCGTAAAAATTTCTGTATTTCAAACTAGTGCAGCACCTGCGTTACTCCCTTTTTGCCACATTTTCTTCGTTTTACCTGAGTAAATTTAGGGCAACATAGACCCTAGCTTGCAAGGTTGCATGCATTTAACCCATCACTTTCCGCAACCTCCACTTTCAACGAGGTGAAGCGTCCCATAGCAGCTACTTCTATCGTCTTCTCTCTCGAATACGTTGGGAATTTAGAGCTGATGGCCCTCATGCGCTACAATGCTGTACATTGCAGAATTTATGATTGTGTGGATCTGCTAACAAAATATTCAAATTACTTTTTTGTCGTGCAGTTTATGAATCAAAGCGTACAATTGCATTTTGGTTTATGATATGGTCATCTTGGCTCGTGTATCTTGTCTGAAATTTATTGGGTGTATTTTTCCTGCGAAGTTTCTGGTTGTTGAATTTTTCCTTTTAAACACAGTCACATTTCAAGTTGGCACCTATGTTTCTTACTTGTAGTTCTTTTGGTAACTACATGGTAGCTTTCACATACACTTAGAAATCTGTCCAGTTCAAATTTCAAATAAATTCTAGGAATTTGGAGAAACGGATTCTAGTACGTATCAGTTTACGAAGGAAATGAGTGCATAATTTCAGAGGGCGGGCTTACGAAGGCAAAAGATGGCCCAACAAACATGTAGATATGTTTGAAAGTTGTTAGTGCTTATGTAAAGATTAGGTTTTATATTTTTGATGTGCCCCCAATACTATCATGATCCTGGATTTAAACAAGATCATACATGGACATATTCCATTATTCATCAAGACACATGTGTAATTCTCAAATATTTCTTTAACCCATAGTCCAAAGCTAATATTTTTGAGCATTTAAATTTAGCTTATAATTGCTTCGAATAAGAACCTAAAGCGCTTGTCTCATCAGGATTTTTGTACATGATGGTAGAAAATTTATTGTAAATTGAACGCCTCTCTTCAAAAAAAGACATGTATATTATTGTACATCGATAATTATCATCAACAACACAATGTCACAATATTCGATTTATTGAATACCTTGAAAATGTTTTTAACCAAATTTTCAATCCTTATTCTACCTAAAATTAATCCTTTTCCTTGTTGAAACAAAATTTCACACACATTTACTTTTTTTTCTCCTCCTACAAGCTCATAACATTATTATTTCACGGTTTGGAGAAAAAATAACAATGTTAGTTAAGATATTGCTTCTCGTTTTCATCTGTCCACTCAAAATTATACACTTCTCATAAATTTTACCGTATTTTAAAACCGTATGCATTTTTCTATTATGCAGCAATTGCTTCTCCCCTATTTTTTCTTTGGCTATCTTTTACACACGAAAAACAAGCCAGGAATCACATCAGCGATTGAACGTCGTTCTCCTCCACAAATCACGCGTATCAGGCAACAAAGAGCTCTGATGGAAACAGAGATGGCCGCTTATAAATCTTGACCACGGATTGGGTCCTTTGTTACCAATGTTTCTAAAATATACGCGTTCTTCCAATGTTGACAGCAGAAGCCATGCGATTCGTCGATTATAGGGTGCCGTAAATGACAACTTGTTCAGTGCTTAATTAATTTTTGAAGTGATTCATAATTATTATGATTATATTCTTGCTTTCTAATTGATTCATTGGGATACATGACCAATACTGTGATATTCATATCATGTGGTGCTATTGGTTTAGAATTTTAGAAGAAAAGAAGGGAGTGGTCGGGCATGGCACTAATACTGTACTGATAAATATGATTAATCATATTGAGTTAACTGCATTTTACCTTGCTTTAGACTAACATAATAGAATGGTGGTTGAAATTAAATATTGCTTCCATTATCATTTTTATTATTTATTCCACGAACAACCTTTGCATAATGTTTCATCCTTCTTGCAACTGAACAGGGTTTTCTTAATCAACGGGTTAATTTTCTCATTAAATTAATTTTTACGGGCAACACCAGATTTGAAATCTAAGACATGAAGTTAATTCAAGAAGCTCGGAATATTTTCGATCCTTACACATTCAACTGAAAGTAGTAGACCTACGTATGTCAAGTCTCACAGAGAAGCAGATGAAATGTTTGAGCTCGGTGCAAAGAAAAAAAACCTTTGTGTTCTCTAATAAACTTCGGCTAGTAAACTCCAGTTCGTCTTTTGAAACCTAATGGCAAATTAAATTGACGCACGAACATAATGTCCATAAGAAAGCATTATGCATCATGCAATCAAGATGTTAGTACATATTCATACAGATAATCTACATAGCTATAAGTAACGCACAATTTCTCCGTCAATGTCAATCAGACTGAAAATTTTGGTTTCAGAAACCAAACCTTTATTTTTGGAAAACTTTCTCATAGACAAGAAAATAGGCCAGCACATTTGCGAGGCAAAACACCTGAAGCAATATTGTATTCTACGAAATTTGGCACCGGGATCAGTAAGAATTTTTGTTGCCATTCTGTGTGACTTCAAATTTGCAGGACTATTCTCCAGAATAAACGGAAAGTCGCACGCCTGAGGTGTAATAGATTCACAGTAACGGAAAATTGAATGAGAAAAAAGGTATTTGTTACCTAGTGGAAATTAGAGGTTCTCAAACGTCTGCATGTTGAAAATGAAAATGAAATTTAAGCTTGGTAATGTTTTTGACACCAAATATATGTCATTGTACTGCCACATAATAATAATTTGAGTACCTAAAGTTTAAAAACTACGATAAAGCTAGTGTACGACATTCGTGTGTGAGTTTGAAAAAGTTGTAGTAAATCTTTTACTAAAGTATTGTAATGCCCATATTTATTTTCAAGTGTATTCTTTCTACGTTAATATAACACTATCAGTGTTCAGGTACCGATGTCACGACGAAGATAAAAGGAATATATTTTGCACAACACTCATCGAACGTAAACAGTTTCTAAGGAAGCGTCATCCATTGAGTCAGCTAATCATTATGAACATTAACAATTGGCTCCGACTGCATGACACTAATCTAAAATTGCTCAAAACTTAAAATTCATGTGACGCATGTAAATACATAAGTTGTCGAAATACTGCATCTGCAGTGAAATACTTTGGAATTTGATTTAACTAAATCATGGTGACGAGATGAGCTAATATTTAACTGATGCCCCAATGACACACACAGTATTGCAAAAGTTTTTATATTTATTTGCTGTCGTGTAGCACGCACCCAGCTAAATGTCACATATTAAAGGGTGTAGCCTCTAATGAAAGAGCAGTAGCGTTATTGATGAGTGCGTCGCTAATGAATAGTACTGCTTCCCATTCAGGGAGCTGCTCGTTTTTGAGATGAGTGTCCTGATGAAAACTTCTGAAACATCTCAGCCTTTATTACTGAGCTTTTTAATCCCTTAACGGGATGCTTTGTCCGCTCGTAATGTCGTGCGTCATGAGTTCCTCAAATAGAAATAAAGTAACAAGATCATCTCTGCATCCTGAGACCACCTCGTGTTACTGACACTCATCCCTAGTTGACAGACTGCTGTTCGTTGGCGGTTGTGGAAATACGTGCCTTTGTTTCACGAAGTGCATGGTAATTTAGCCAAAAATTCCTATCATTATATTAGATCAAACTCCTCAGCACAGCTGTGTCGCTGAGCCCGACTTTGCATAATAGCTCCTAGGAGTGTTGTTACATAACATTAAATTCCAATCTCAGAGTAAGCAACATCGAATAAAAACGATGCATTCGTGAGTAATTAAATGTCCCCTTAGGTAATTCTACTCTCATCAATCAACGAGAACCAGTGTGAAAATGTTTTTTTTTCAATTTTGGTATTTACTTTATTTTGGATTGGAGAGCATAAAAAGTTATTTTCATTCCTAAAAGATATGGAAAAGTATGAAAATTCATGTAAATTTCAATACAAACCTCAAAATTAAACCTAAAATCATATGACATTAATAAAGGTTTGTTATTCAGGCGATGTTGTCAACATTTCTAGTCGATTTCAATGATATGAACATGCAACACGATCTTTACACAATCTACGTAACTTGGTCGACATACACTGTTACAAAGTCTACGGTGTTTACGACTAGTATTTAACTTACTCTGTCATCTTGTCATCTATTCAAATACTGAGCATAGGGTGATGCGTATACCTAACGTATACACTTAATACCATAGTAAGAGAATTAATGAAGAATACTAGAGGCAAAAATATTTGTTGAATCAAAAATAATGATGATAATACTTGTATAAAGTTTACCATCCATTTTAGGGATGGAATACACATAATATTATACATATAGGTGAACTACTTTATTGCGTAAACAAATCCATCAATGATGAATGTATTTTTAATGGCACTGTTAATTGCTTTATTCAATATTTGTTTTATTGATAGAGGTTGTGTTATAATTCTGCCAACGGATCAGTCATAATATAAGCATATTCCTGTGAATATCACCAGAGGAAAAAATCAGGAGAAATTAGGTCTTGAGATCGGGGCAGTCACAGAACGTTTTCATGACAGAAAATTGACCGGTTTAGACTTTTCATTAACATTTTCATCGATTTCTTTCTGTGAAACCCGTTTCCCTGAATTGAATGGCAATTGTTCTTACGTAATATATGTATGTTGGGACGTTCGCTAAAACTTTATTTACACCTCTTCAGTAGGTTCATAATATTGAAAGAAGGTGTTCACAGTTCCTAAGCTCTGTTTCTTCATGTAGCACCCTATTTTTGAAATAAATTACACAGGTCAAAAAATAATATGTAATTATCATTTGTTAAATAGATACACCCCTTAGATAAATTCCAGATATCATTACAAGTGTTCAACATTTTTTACCTCTCATACCTACTTTGTCATTAACATTTAGAAACAATACATTATTTATGTGCCCTCTTCCACATACATTATCTATATTGTATCCAAATACTACTATGAAACCTATATTTCGTGGAATCATCATGCAAAAAATATCCATGCCATCAAATGTTGAAACCTAATTAGTCAATACTTAAAAAACTGTGAGCTTTGCAGCACATTTCTAGGCCCCTGTTCATGTGCAAGAAAAAATGTTCGACGTCAAATCAAAAGAAAAAAATTATTGTCTATGTAGCGCTAAAAATAATTTTCCGGCCAAGAAAGCAGTCTGTTTTACTACTTGTAATAATTTTTAACGTTTGTATTATATTATAATGGCATTTCAGTAAATTTCCAATTAATATTTTCATTGCGTGTATAAGAAAAATTATTATGATAATGGCATGTAATGTATTATTACCATTCTATTATGCAAGAATAATAGCAAATTTGTAATTTTGAACTTTAGTGACTTATCACTCGAATACCTAAAAAACTTTCTTCAGGCATCACACTGAATGGATCGCTGCAGATAAAAGCATTTGATTTATGGATGCTCCCATTCTTCCAGCAAGAGGTATATATTGGCCACTTCATCATCTGCTGCAGTTGTGGGAAGCGAACTCTTCTGAAGCTGTAGAAAACTTGCCGCAGTTTCAAAAAATACAGAAAAATACCTCCGTTTCTAAATAAGAATGTAAAAACTGTCCCAGATGCACTAAAAACGGTAGAAAATTAGCTGCTGATACATCAACAAAATAGATTGTTCACTTATTTAGTAGGGGGATAGAAAATCTGCTACTGATATAGGAAAAAAAGCCAATTGATTTTTTTCCAAATTGTGTTGAGGATATGGCTGAAATTTCAGACAAGGTGAGATCAGGAGACTCAGAGTAATGAGTGACTTTCTTTAGAAGCAGTTGAGGGTTAACAACAGAGCTGATTTCTAAAATTCTTTCAACGAAGGAAACGCAGGCCTGTGTTCATTAGGCAGTGCCATAAGGGCAGGAATTACTTATAAACTTTGTTTGTAAAAATTTACTTCAATTGTAAAAGTTTTATATTGAATAGGCTAATAAAACACAGCTAGCCTCATATTTTTCTTTGCTATCATTTTCAGAATATTTTGATAATATGTTACGGGGTTAATCAATTTCAAGCAACATAGAATATGCTCTCCAATGGAATCGATTCGGGAAACTTTCCTGTAGCGAAATAAAACTTTCATCAGAGTATATGATGAATGATGATGTTTACTAATAAAAAACTGCGAAACCTTGTATGAAATACCGAGTAATGTTTCAGCTGTTTGTAATCAGAAATTGCCAGAAATGTTGAAAAACTGTACGACTAAGCTTTTTTTCTCAATTTATAACAAACACGAATCACAAAATATCAGATAAAAATTCCTAAGCGTAGTTGTTTTTTACATTTAACTACGAATAAATTAACCCGATCTTTCATTTCCTAAGCGTTCTCAATAAATGTAGACGCCTAAAGAAACGGGTTTATTTATTAGTTATTCCTGATTTGTTATCTCATTGTGGGACCTGATCACAATCTCCCCTCGACGCAAGTTGCAGTGCCTGACAGTTTCAGCCAAGGACAAATGCAGGGATGCTTTGAAGACGAATAAGAAAGCACCTCAAACAAGATCAAATCTATAAGCAATCGATGTTTGTTCTGAAGAAATTTGTAACCACACTGTATTTAAAATAGAAATTTTACTCAGTATACCACACTGAACACGCTGTCAGCTGTGTTGTTTCCCCGTATGCATCATAGCACATACGTATATTGTATGAACTCTTCTATTAACGTATGTGTGCCTGCGACAGTGAGCACGAAAATTATATCCACAAACAATCTGTAGAAATATTCACCTTCCGTTAAATAACTCCACTCATTCACACCGCAGGCTGTTTTAACAAGTGCACAGTTTATGTAGCAGCTTTTTAGAACAGTCAAAGCTGACACTAGTTTGTCGCTTGTTCGGGGAGTGTCTGTACGTATTTCAGTGAATGAATCTCGACTACTGTGCTCGAGAGCCTAATTTTTGTGCGACGCTACAAGCTCTCAAGGACGGCTGGTTCTTATCAGAGCTTTACTCTGAGCTCCTCTGATCCCCAGCCAATACGCAGGCTAATAAATAACAGGCGTTGCATTTTGCGTGCTTCATTTCAGCGATAATTGTGCTCTGAATTTACACAGCGAACAGTTTCCTAGTTAGGGTACTTGACTTTCATGAACTTTTTACTTGAACCGCAAAGAGAAATCTTTTGGGGTACATTTTACTCATGGTGTTCTACTTTGTTAGTAGACATTTAATTTATTCTGAATTCCAACACTCCAGTAATTACAAAAAGTTATTTCTTTACAGCAGTTAAGCCAGCAATGAATAATTTGGGCACCAATAAGTGCCATTATGGTATGCCATATAATATACAGGGTGTCTCAAAAAACTGTACTCACACTTTAACTGTCACTAACATGCTGCATTTTTTGTGTTGCAGGCCTTTTTTGTTTTGAGCATTTGCGAACATGATTCTTCAATTACATTTGTCTTCTGTATTCGAAGATGTTCCATTTTACTCTATGTTCATATATAAAGGTTTTCTCGTTATTCAAAGTGCGAGTACATTTTTTTGAGACACCCTGTATTTGTTAAATTCACATTTAAAATTATACCACGGAATTCGTTGACAAGGCAAATAATAATATTTATTCTGCTACGAAACATATCATATGCTATTCCATTGTCAACATCGATTATCATGATTAAGTCCTTAAAAAAATACCAGAATTGATTGACACCTGAAGTCTTATGCTATAAATAATGAAATTTGATTTGCATCCAATGGGTTAACATCGTCGGGTGAAATGGAGCCAGAAGGGTAAAACAGGACAGTTCATTGACTTCCTTCTTAGACTGGCATTATTGATACATACCAATACACTTGGATATAAAAACACTTATTAAGACCCAATATACTTGACTCTGAAAACACTTATAAAAACCCAATATACTTGACCATAAAAACACATCTATTAAGACCCTTCTACACGATTTAATTTGCACCGCTTCTATCGGAACTTTGATACCGTCGAACAAAAAAGTATTTTTCATCGTATGTATTCAGAGCAGTCAATCCAACTTCTGAAGTGATAGCTCTATTGGCTCATTGTATGACATTGATAATCAAATTTTGATATACATGTGTCAATTTTTTCTTGAATTGTTTAGAATTTACGAGATCACCCAATTCATTGGTCATTGTTTTCGTCAATAACAGAATTGTAACTTTACGCTTACGAACAAAACGTATCGTTTATTATTAAACGAAAATTAAATAACCATTTCGTACCAACAGATTGTGTGTGAGCCTTCTTTTTCCTCCTACTATATTCGACAAAAAAATTTCTGACACATATTTTGAGCGAAAATATTTTAATATTTACTTGTTTCTAAAAATGCAATAGAATATAATTTACAGTATTTTCGCAATCCAGCATGTTTCACCCACGGTTTACACATGTTTTACGTATTTTTCTTGCTTGTTTTACCACTATTTACGAAGAATTTGAAAATATTATGATCGAGGGATGGACTATTCCAAGCTTAACGTAAAACTTAATTATAGTTGATAGTAGTATGAAGGTTTATAATAAAGGTTTATTGCAGTAAATTATTCACTGTCAGTCTGATCAGAAATAACATCCACTGAATCACTATGCTGGTAATGCAATTCATTTGTGTAAATATCCTTGTTTTTCTTATTGTTCGTTTATTTCAAGACAAGAATGACAATGTCAATAGTAATCTGCAATGTTTACGCGATTAATAAATTAATTTTTATTTCTTGATTTCATTTTCATGTTCCACCCACACATACACCCATACACATACACACACACACACACACACACACACACATACACATACACACAAACACACACACACGCACACACACACACGCAAACACGAAATGATGTTATCCATTTCGTAAACAACAAGACATTGTCGGTCAAATACAGCGAAACGTATCTAAATTATTCAATTTTTAGAATTTTTAAAACCTTTTCTCGTGAAAATATTTTTTGTTTTTATTCAGCCATGTATTGACCTAACCATAGCATTTATAAGTTTTCTTTAGGTCAAATTTCTGAACGCACACAAAATTTACAGTAACACACTCGACTGGCTATTCGAAAACAGTGGATGGTTTGAAAACATGCAAGCAGACATTTTGATAAGTTCTAATAAATTCGATGACAACAATTTCTTGAGTGACCGTATCTCCTTCATGCATATTTCCATCAATAATGGCACAACAAGCAATCATCCTCACATTCTTGCCCAATATCATAAACCCAAAAATACATTTCGTGGCATGTTTCGTGCCCATGTAAAAATGTCCTAAAATGCACTCTACACTTGCATAGACTTTTATTAGCTGCTATGTTTTAGTCGCTGTGTTTAAAAATAAAATAAGCCTGTAATGAATCTAAGAGATTTAATTTTTAAGTTTTTTATAATTTTCATGCGTATTTACTTCTTTTACTCTATAATAAAACCTGTGCTAACACAATTTAAGTGTTCAGTGACTTTTATAAACGTGTCCACCAAAATCACCTACTTCTTAGTGTGGGTTAACTACCTTCTCACTCCAATATTTTATCTTACATGTTGCAAACTTCTACTGTCACAAATCATTCATCAAAATTTGTCTGAATCAAACCATGGCACTGTAATTTGTCATAATCAAATCATGGCACTGTAATTGGTAAAATATATCATTCAAGAAAACGCAACTTCTTATGAGATTCCGAACATGTAAAATACATCGAGTTTTCTTCCGCACTGTTTTGACAGGGTCCCGATATTCGAGAACACTGGATGACAACCCTAAGTCATCGAAAAGTAACACGTTTCGAGATCCATAAAATGTGTCCCTGGAACTTCGTAACTAATATGCAACTTCTAAGCTTCTTTTGTTTGCATAGACATGCGAGTTACTTCGATGTGGATCACGAGATCTCGTTAACTTTTGAAAAGTTTGCAGAAGTCAAACTTACGAGACTCAGAACGCCAAGGATTCTCATCGAGAATTTTGGTTACAGGTGTACTGGAAAAGCAATGCTAGAATTACATGGTGAATAAACCTTGCAGATGAAGAATCTATCTAGAAATAAGCTGCTCTGTTGATTTAAAAATGTAGTAAGTGATATTTCGTGAGCTATTTGGTGAAAACAACTGTTAGATACACTCCATTTTTAAAATTACGTACGCGCTAATTCTAAAACTTCATTAATTACACAAAGTCTCCAAATGAAATGAATAATAACTAATATGCTGTAACTTTTAAATCATAATTTTTTATAAACCCTAGAAAGGAAATGAACAACTTCCCCGTTTTCACCGCCCTATCTAATACGGTTAAGTATCCTCTAATTAATATATCCCAAAAGAAATTCGGAGTAAGTGAGATAAATATTAATTTTGTATGTGGCATAAAAACTGACGGAGCTTTACATAGCAAATTGGTATTACGTTTAGGTAGTGATTCTCAAGCACGGTGCCGCAGCACAATAGTGTGCCACGAGATCAAATTTAGTGCGCCGGGAAAAAAGAAGACGTCACAAAAATCAACGTATACCTTTCATAAAGTCTAAAACTAATTTTCTCCCAAATCCCGAAGAATGTAAATTATTATTCAAATGTTAAGTTTTAGTGAGTTAAAAGTTCAGGCCAAGCACCGAAAGGAGTGCCACGAACACTAAATTGAGCCGTAGTTATTGCAAAACATTGTGGATTTCAGTGTGACACTTTATTATCATAATTATATGAAATGCATTCAATTATAACCTTTATCTCGCGAACAAATAAAGAATTACATTTATTTCAATGTACGAGCTTTTCGTTCATGTCATGTCAATAACTTTCGCTTAACTTTGATTAAATTCAGATTACTTGCTTGCTATCATCAATTAGACGATAAACAAGTCAACGAAGTGCTTTTATCTGCATATAAGCCAGATATTATGAATATCGCAAGTTCGAAGATTTTTCAATGTTTCTTGTACCATATTTTCAAGCTGAACGAAACCATCACGCCGATGTGATAGCTCTCATATTTTGAGAGCTATCACAGCGGCGTGATGCCACCACTGTGCTGCTACCTAATTAGTTTATCACTGCCTGTTATGGAATACTCGTACGTTAGTGACAGTGTGTGTTACCGGTTTTATAATATAACTCCCCCTCTCAATAACAATGGATAAGTTCATAAAAAGAAAAGTACTAAGTGACGATTGTGAGTCCACTAACAGCAAGCAAATGACAAAACCCGTCAACTCTAGTGCAAAAACCTAAAGTTCACCACGATCGAAGATACAAGGATGAACATTTGCATTTAAGATTTTCTTGAACTGGATCAGTCGTGCGGCTAAGTCCATTACGTGTTGTTTGTGGTGATACTTTATCCAATGAATCGATGGTGCCAAGTAAATTAAAAAGACATTTCACTACTAAACATTCCTATCTCAAAAATAAAGATATTGGCTATTTTCAAATATTGTTAGATCAGCAAACAAAGCAACAAAACCTTTTCCAAAAACTTTGAACGTATCAAAAAGAGCTCAATTTACTTCCATCGAAGTGGCAGAACTGATAGCAGTGAAATCTAAACCTCATACTCTTATTGAGTCAGTTATTTTGCCGCTTGTAGGAAGTTGGTTAAATGCATGTTAGGAGAAAAAGCCAAAGCGAAAATAAACAAAATACCCCTATCAAATGATACAATAAGAAGGAGAATTTCAGATTTATGAACGAATATTGAAAGTAACGTACAGAGCTTAATGAAAGTATCAAAATTTGCCTTAATAGTTGATGAATCGACTTACATGAGCTTAGTTGCTTGTATTTGTGCGTTTCATTCATGAAGATGAAATCATGAATCAGTTTTTGTGCTGTAAGGAGATGCAAACAACTTGTAAAGGTCAGGATATTTTTGATGTTGTGAAAAGCTATCTTGAAAATATTAATTTGAGCTGGAAGTCCTGCGTTGGCATTTGCACTGATGGAGCACCATGTATGGTTGGCAGTATTAAAGGCTTCGCTTCACTAGTACAGAAAGAAAATCCAGAAGTCATTCGTATATATTATATTACATTTTTCATCGAAAAGTTCTAGTGTCAAAATTTTCACAGGAAAATTTGAAGGAGGTGTTGGAGCAATTTATTGAAATAGTCAATTACATTAAAAGTAAGCCATTGAAGCCGAGGGTGTTTAAAGCATTGTGCAAAGACATGGATTCTAATCATGTTCGCCTACTTATGTATACCGAAGTTCGATGGCTATCGAAAGGTAAAGTCTTAGCTCGTGTTTATGATTTCCACAGAGAATTGACTGCATTTTTTGAAAAAGAAAAGATTGAACGATTTTGTATTTATCTCAAATGTGATTTTTGGATGTCTAAAATGAAATATGTGACATATATATTCTGTCATCTTAATACTGTTAACAGTAGTATGCAGGGCCCAAATTAAAATATCCTCACCTCAACGGATAAATTGGTATCCCTCAAAAAGAAAATTTATATTTGGAAAGTTAGAGTCGAAAAAGGTGAAATTGATATGTTCCTTACAATGCGTAGCTACTGCAAAAAGAAAATGATCCCTATTATAGTAAAACATTTGTCTACAGTCGGAGAAAGCATTAACCATTATTTTCCGTCATTGAACACAAAAAAGTACGACTGGATTCGAAATCCGTTCATTGATTTTCCTCATAATGAAGAACTTCAATTACATGAAGAAAAAGAATTAGCAAGTATTTCAAGTGATCGCAGCTTGAAAATAAAACATTCTGCAGTCCCTATCGATACCTTTTGGATTTCCACAAAAAAAGAATATCCAGCCTCATCAGATAAAGCTCTGGCAGTCTTCTTGCAATTTTCCGCTTCTTATCTTTGTGAATTAGGGTTCTCTACATTACACAATATAAAAATAAAAAAGAAAGAAAGACTACGCTCCACTGACGAAAAAATGAGAGCGTACTTATCCCATGTACGCCCAAGCATTGAAGAGGTTACAAAACAGCACCAAGCACACGTTTCACACTAATAACGGCATGTGGTTACAACCACCACTAAAAATTTTAAACCAAATTAAAAGGTAAGTTTTGTTATTCGAATTTAAAATTTTTCCCTCTGAGGCTTAGATCTTTTAAATAATGTAGCTATAGTATAATAATTTTCCATAGTTCACAGTACGTTTGTGGTATGTGTGCTGCAACATTTTCAATGGGAGATAAATGTGCTGCGAGTTACAAAAGTTTGAGAAACACTGCGTTAAAGGTGCAAGGATAAAAGGAAATCTCTCAGCATCATTATGTTGACTTGATCTTAACTTTTCATAAGCAATGTTTCAGAAGTGCAAGGAAAAGTTACCCATGAACTCACTTTTTTGTTGTTTGTTATAATTGGTGTAAGTGTACATATGTCTTAAAATGACGTAAACTTATCATTTTTTAATACATTACTAAATCAGCCAGAAAAAAATCTTAAATAGCTCTGAGTCTCATATATTAACGTATAAAGTTTTGGTGAGCTGTGAACTTTTTCATCCATCTCATGTTTGCAAATGCTTCTTTTTGAACTAGAACCGAGTTAAGTTTCTCCGACATACTGAAATAACATAAGTCGAATGATATAAAAAGACCAGAGACTACGGTAATAACATACTGAATTATTGGGCAATATATCTTGGATAAAAAAGATATATTGTAAAACACATTATGCGCCAAAGTTCGACAAAATCAGGCAGTAAAGTCCCGTAGCACACTGTTACCGATAAATAATTCTGTATGAGCCAGCAATAGCCAATATTGAATTGGCCTCAACTGAGTTACAACAGTCATTTATGCTCACGCGTATTTTTTTTCTTCTTATGTTCATGTGAATTTTTCCTTTTCCGAGTATTATTCGGAAACACTGTTTCAATCAAATATGTGAGGTCGATGATTGAAGAGTTGCTCCAAATGATTGATTTTGCTAACTTGAACGTTTACTTGACATAACTGAACCGCCAGCAAAATACTTCCCTGACGAAACTCAACTACGAAGTTTAGATAGAAGACTTGTTACCATAAAAAGGTTAACTTTAAATTTTTACTTCAACTCGCTAAAGAAAACGATGACTTGGTCTCATATCGGACATTTTTTAACACAAAATTGACGAAACTGTGCAATAATGACTAAGAGAAGTTTGTAATCTTAGCAGACATGACAAACGGAGTTTTAAGAAGACGTATAAAAGTTTTGCATTTTAAATGGGCCAAAGACATCCGAAAAAGAATTGGATGCATCCTTTTTGGCTGCAGTAAAGTGGCATATTTGATTAACACTCTACTATATCTACTTTAAAATTGAAGTTCCTAATATGATCAAATCGCGGACTGCGAGGAAATTCTGTAATTTGTGTTTCAATTGAGGGTGAGCTTTCACGGAGGCGTTTAGCCCAAGATTACATAAGGCATCGTCACTTCATTTTCATGTAAACTTTTAGTTTAAAAACATGTACCCTCTGTGCTCTCTATGGTGGTCGATATACATACCCTCAATTGCGTTATAAAAGTCAGTATCTGCGTATAACTTGATGACTGTCAAAATGCTCCAATGCTATCACTCATCATTCACCGCCAGTGTAGATGGTTATCACCTAACCACCATTATAGCACATACCTTCAGAAAAGAATTAAAGTTCAGCAGAAATGAAGACAAAAAGTTGTCTTTGTGAGAACTTACGCCAGTATTTGCTGCTCTAAACTCTCGTGTGAACTCAAATCAAGGTAAATGGCACGAGCGGGCCGAGGTTTCTGGAACTTGTGATTCTAAAATTTATTTCCAGAACAAGACCTCTTGCGTTTGCATATTTGCATCTCTTGCTCTGTGGTAAATTTCTCGGAGAAATTTTACAGCAATCTGCCTTTGATTTCTTTTGCTACAGACACAGATTTTAGAGCAGTTTTTCCTATTTCAGGAGGTCAAAACACTCTGGAATATTAGATTGATCTTATTTTACACTGCCACATAAAATACAGAAATTGTGTTCCATACAAAATAAGGAATGACGAGTGATGGTGAATGATTGAACCAAGCCTAAAATATTAAAGTTTGCAATGTGATTTATACGACGTCTGGAAAAAGTTCAAACGTTTATGACAGGTAGTACGTATGCTCAGTCGCTGGTCTAAATATTGGATGAGGTTCGCATATGCTTTAGAAACGTTTAGTTACAGCGTTTATGTTCAAATTTTTTCCTTCCAATAAATTTGTGCAAGATAATCCCATGGCTTTATTGCCATTACTGGGAAAAGTTGCATTGGTCTCGAGATTTTTTTTCTAGTTTCAGAAGGATTCACTTACAGTCATTCTTCCTGGATATGCTCCCAATATACGGGTACACTTACTTGAGAAAAATGGTTTAATTCGAAAACCACTTCACAGAACTATACCTGTCTCAGCCTAACCGAACGAACGATTTAACCATTTAAGAGTAGTTTTGTACTATTTATCGTCACTTAGCTTCGTTTATTCTTTAGCTTTTCATCTTTATTTTCTGTGTTTTCTTTGAACGTCGGTGGTGACACATTAAAAAATATATTTATAAATTATTTCATTAAGAGTATTGCGTTGTTTGATAATATAATAATCGCAGTATAAAGATTATAGAATTAAGAAGGTTTCTGATAACTCTGATTGACATTGACTTTAAAAAGCAACAGGACTCAAAATAAAAATATTTATGACTCACTAGCTATGCACAGAATTCTCTAACTCACTGTTACCGTCGCTTCATCGCTTCTCATGTCAATATGTATGGTTTCTGATTATTTATTTTTTATTTAGATGTTTAAATGTTTGGGCTGCAGCTCGCATTTGAATAAGATTCATTTACAGTAATATATTTTACTTCCAACAATACAAAAATTTCATGCAGCTAATTTCTAAGATAGAAATTAGTGCACCCTCGACTTTTCAAGCGTTTAGGATGAACATTTAGCAAGTGCTGCCTACTTCTATTTCTATGCTATTCCCTTCTACTTTAAAAATGCTTCCTACTTCTGTTTCTATGCTAAGCACTTTTACTTGACAATGCCGCTTCTTTTCAATCGTGCAGCATTAGCAAGAGACGATTTAAAGATAGTTTCTTTCAAAAACTTAAAGTGCATCAACTCGTTCGTGGCATTTCGTTTTCAGGGCTATGATCGTTCAGCGTAGGCATAAACTAAAAATTGAGGCCGCAGCTGGATTTCTGAAACTAGAAGGAATTCTGCTTGCTGTCCATTCGTCAAGAAAAGTTGGTAATAAAACCGTCAATTCTCAATTTGAAAACTGGACTCCACCTTATAAAAAGATGACACAAATCAGATTTGACTTGCTTTCCACACGGACTGGAATGAATGCATTTGGTTTCCTATAAACTCTTTTCCGCACGACAGTGCATGAAAGTTTGGTCAAGCTGCCTGCAGCCACCAAACATAGATGTGAGACTCAAAAAATTCTGAGGATAGTTGGAAAATACAGAAAAGTTGTCTTAACATCACAGTTGTGTGGAAGAACAAATGATAGACATACGTAATTTTTTAGTTCCATGACATTTGAAATGTTCCAAGAACACATTTTGTTACCAGTAGTTGCATCACATTTGATTTCGTTCGTAATTTAGATCAGTCAACTTTTTGCAACAATGATCTATGTGCAGCAATAGAGACCTCAGTAATGAATTTCAATCTTTTAAATCTAGTGCCAAATGGGTGAAATAATCTGAGCAGAAACCAATTCAAACTGTATTTCTCAAATTAGAATGCAAAATATTAATTGCAAGGTGAAACATCCAAGAATAATACATAGATAAAATTTATAAGCATATGAACAGCGTGGAAATAATTTTATGTACACAATCCTAATGAGCTAAATGAGTCATTATACTGCCCAAATGGCTTCTTGGATAACACTTCATACATACGTATGAAACCGTAATGGACATTTGACTACCATATTAGCTGCCGGAATTGAAACAGTAAAAAATTAAGCCTCTAAAATGCATCATGGGTTTGAGAAAGCAACTACACTCCTACTCCAAAACAAAAATTGGAATAATAACGCTCCAAAGTTTTGCTCTTCATTAAAATGACTTATATCAAACTTGATGATTTATTGATGATGATACTAAATGATTTATAAAATCAACTAAAATCCAGCATGTGCTTGAGAGAGCAACTACACTCCTACCCCAAAAGAAAAGTTGGATCGCCAAAGTTTGGATCTTCATCAAAATCACTCAATACGTCCCTCGTCCGCTGCGGATGAGATCCGGGTTCCGTAATTTCCTTGCAGGAAGACGAGTGTTTCCCCCTCGGTGCTCTGTGTTGATGATGGTCGTCCCGGGGATGAAGAAATGATTTCAAGACTCGCTGCCGCTTCAGTTATTCCCATGGGTAATAGACAGGAAGTTGTGCTATCGAAAATTAGGAAGGAAATGATTATACTCTGTGTAATTGAATAAAAGGTTCTTACAATGGAGATTTCATGAGCATTATTACCAAGTTATTGATGAGTTTGCAATACATAAGTCTGATATCAAGTGTTACTGCGTGACTGAGATGTTTTTTAACGTTTTAATATGCATATTTAAACCAATATTTTTATTTATTTTCGATAGAGGCAGAACAGCAAGCAACAAAGAGAGCTTGGTATCATTATTACTGAAAATCTCAAGTATGATACACAAATGGAAAAACTGTTAGGAACGCGAGCAGGATCCTTGGTTTTATTGCAAGGAGCTTTGAATACAGGTCAAAGAACATCATCTTACCTCTGGACGAGACATTATTAAAATGAAAAAATGCAGCCTAAAGCAATAAAAATGACTTCTGAACTACAGAATCTCAGTTGAGAAGCGTTTTCAGCAACTTGAGCTTACCTTCCTAGAACAAAGAAGACTGCAAGGACAACACATCGAGAATAATAAATATCTCAATGGTTTTAACAATGTTATTCTAGAAGGGCTTTTCGACAGAGAGGATAACGTGCAAACCAGAAACAGCGGCCATAAACTAGTAGTAAGAAACTTCACGACATTGCAAGCCCTAAACTTCTTTCCAGTTAAAATTGCCGGAACCTGGAACCAGCTGGACGAAAATATCTTTTCTGCCTGGACTGTAAACAAATTCAAGAATTGTCTCTACAATTACTGAACAAGGAATCTTCCAATCCTATAAAGTAGTAATTCAATATCCTCCTTAAATTTTTGGTGTCTCTGTATGATTGCAGTGCATGTGTGTGACTGAACTGTCCGTGCATAATTCAGGTGCATGTGGGTCATTGATTTCATTCCTTTTAGATGGCATGGGACTTGGGTAGCAGCCCGAGAATGAACTAAACGACTCGTTTCTGTTGTTATATTCTATTTTATTCGAATCAAATCCATTTTTTCTATTAATTTGTTCTAAAATTACTTAACGCTAATGCGTGTGCTCATTCGGAGGCATCAAAATTCAACTTGAGATAATTTTTAACCTGTGAGAAAAAGATCCTTCGCTTTAATTTGTTTGTTTTCTGACCCATGAGTTATGTGATTTTATACAAATTATTAAAATTATGTAATAAATGTTTGTCAATTGGTTCCTGCTTTTGTTCTTCTACAGAATTGAACAAAAATTTGCACATGGACGTTGTAATTCTTTTTTATTTCAAAATTTTGTTTAAAAATTGTTTATCTTTTTGCCTCACTGTAACGAGTCAGGGTACACGAAGTGAGCTACTAAATTTTAATTTCATTATAGTCTGAACGAATGAGACGTATGAGCTTCTTATGTCATATCAACGTCAAAATTCTCCCGTAAATTCGTAAGTGATTGGCAAGTGCCTCTCCACCCTTCATCAAATCACTAGGAAAAACTTATGATATGGAGCAAGGGAGTGTTAAAACAACATTTGAAAGTATAATGACGACAAATAATGCATTAATAGCACTTTTGCCTGCAGGTTTTTGCCACTGATGGTAGTTGAAAGTGATTTAGTAATATAGAATGTGCTATAAATGACACCGAATTTGAGAGATGAATAATTGAAACAGTTTTTTATAAACAGGGTTGTACAGTATTCTGTATAGTTCTAGTGAATTATGTTTCAATAATGCAACACAATATTAGGCATATGTCCTGAGCTTGCATATGTACATTTATGCAGCCCCAAAATTTCCAGTAACTCTGTCAAGATGTGTTACACGATGCGTACACATATCTACTTTATTAAGAACAATTCTCTTTGCATATTATTGAATATGTGTGAGGTTGCATAGAAGATACAGATGTGAAATAAAAAGGCAAAACAGGCAAACAGGAAAAGATAGTTATGGAAAAGTTTAAAACAGTCTTATGTTAGAATTACTTGTTTTCACGACCCTCCATACATGACATCCTTATTTTTGACACAAATCTTTCCAGGGTAATTTACGACTGTTTCAGACTTCTTGTGGAATGCTTTAATTTACAACAATATTACCGTAAATACTTGAAAATTTGAGCTGTTTTTTGGTCTAGAGTTGAATTGCTAGCATATTTTCTACTGAGAAACATTTCATTTTAAGACGAGGTTTAATTCTCTTCTCAAGACCCGAAGGCTATGAGAAGCGCTCTCTGAGCAGTAATATACTTCTCTCTTGCGACCGGCATCCACCTGCCTCAGGAGAAAGGTCTTGGTATAATATATTATTTTATTATCTCTGGAACTGCGGTCGTTAAGGAATGAAGAAGTACCCCTCGTTCTGACACGCAGCTGCTCGACACGAGCTGTGCTACAACGTTTCTTTTTAGTTCGTGAATATTAGAGAAAGGGATTTATTTTCAGATTAGTATTCATGAGTTGCATTTCGTGATTTACTTTAACATAAAATCCTCTTTGTAGTTAACTCTTTGAAACATTATGTTGTAAAACTTAAATATATTTGCTCCAGGTCTCTATAATGACTTCTTATGAATGTTGAAAGTTGTCGAGTATGCCTTCGCCTTAGCGCTTGTAAGGCATTCAAGATAAAAATGTTAACCATGAAGCTATTTCTTTTCATTTATGCAGCGTACGTCCGTTTCGTTGCGTTACGATTTTCTTGAAGGTGTCATCACCGTCAGTGGTAATTTTCACTTGCAAAGTCTCGAGTTATGACTCTGATGGGTCCAAATTACCTATCGCGAGGTGAGCGATCGAAGAGAGACAAATTTGCAGCACGACATCAAGGTTTAGTGAAAGAAGCTACAGTTTTGTTCACACTTGTTCAAGAGCATACATCAAGCCATGTTTGAAGTAGATGAACGCATTAAGTTTATAGAGTTGAGTCAGCGTACGTGAAAAGTTCGATCCAAGATATGCTGCGTTATTTTTAGTTAGGAATTGTTGATATTAAATAATGTCTGTGTCGACAACGAGCATTTAAACTTTGTCTGTCCGTAGTCAAGAGCTCCGAACTTTTAAATCATTCATGAACCATTTTTGATTTAAAAATATAAAAATTATCATTGTGTCTGACTACGGGATTTCAATGCTTCATGGTATATTACAAGTGTAGGAAGTACAAGGACGAGTGTGCTCGTTCAGTCATGAAGCCTAATGCATATATAGCTAGATGAATTACTGAATGTTAAAACTTATGTTAAGCTGAGTAAATGATACCAGTATAATTAGGACTGTACTCTAAAATTCTGTTTCTTGGAAAGCGTTCCTGTATTAGAAAATCATCGGTTTACAATACTGAAGTTAAGCTGAGTTATTTATAGCAGAGCGATTATTTTAAGTATTTTTTCTTACTGTGAACGATAGTAGACAACGGTCAAAAATGATTCAAATAAAAACGAACGTTGTTTTTACACAAGATAACGCACGCTGTCAAAAAAGGTCACCTCATCATCTTCATTTCATGAAATCAAAAGACCATCACTCTATCATCTCTGTCAAAATCGGTGTTTCAATTTAAAATTAGCATGTATATGAGCTCATAAACCTTTTTCTTAGAACTAAATTTTATTAAGAACACTTCGCGACCTGACATGGAACAGGTGAACTGGGAGCTGAGAAGTTCACTGCAAAAGCGGTGGATGGTCGATGATTATGCAATTTTAACTTGTAGAAAGATAATTTTAGCAAGGAACATTGATGAAGACATGCCTGTTATTTACCTTCATGGTGCCAGTAGAGTTATAAGAGACGTACCGAAGCCATTATCAATTGTTCTGTTAGAGGTTATGGAATATGTTTCAAAAACTGATAAATTTAAATTTGCTAAGTTAAAATTTTCTGTCGTTTGTGGTTGAAGAGAGCTGCTAAATATTTTCAAACTATTCATGTCTACCTCTTGTGTCATAAGAAATATTCAGTTTATATATTGTGCCGTATATTGGACTTTGAGCTTAATTTTAAACACATTTAATACGTTGATGTTTCCAATACATCTGTAACAAATTTTGGGCATGGATGATATCCTGAGTACAACTAAATACAACCAGAATGAGAATACATTTTTCAGTATGCATCATAATGCTACATTGAAACAATCAACCTACGATTTAATTCAATGCAGAACATAAATATCTAAACCGTACACACGGCAAAATAATATGATGACTACGTCCTTTGAATTCTGTCTTAATCACTTACGTCTTGTATTTTTCATGTTTGCCTCGCCAGATATCTACAGTGGCGGATCTCCGAGAACAATGCCAGCTTCAATTTCATTTGAGTTATGAAAAGCTCATGTCATTTTGGAAATTATTTTACGATTTGTTCAATTTAATTCAATTTCTCAAATGTGTTCACATTTTTTTAGTCGTTGGAGCGTTTTTTGATCATTGTTATGGTTTTATTATGCGAAATTTGACTTGACCCTCACTGGAAAACCATTAAAATTTAAAGCTTTTCTGTCTGAGATACCGAACCAAACATTGCTTTACTCTAAACAAATAAGTGAACGAAAGGCATTCACAGTAATCAATTATCTGGATCATCTAACACACAACACATGGAATGATGTTAAGTCTTCAATGCAGGGAACGAGATCCCCTCAATGAATTCAATTGAATCCACATATGACGAACAAAACGTGTTCCTTTCTACCTGTAAATCCCTTGCCTTTCCCCTCCTGCTTTTTCACCGTGTTATCCTAATTGGATTATTAGATCAGCTGGATATTTCACACAGTGGAATACACATCTCATGATGTTATTATCAATCAAAGGATTATTTCTTGCAAATATACAGAGAACTCAGTGAAAAATACTGTTTATTCAGCTTGGAATTTCAATCTGTGATGTGTTTTTTTAGACTCACTATTAGTTTCAACATAAACTTACCGTTAATATTTTTGTAGTTCTCTGATGATTTCACCTTTATATTTTACACAGGAAGTCAAAAACATTGAGAATGATTTGTTAATTTTTCATTGTGCTCTAGATTTACCTATTTCCAAAAGTAATCTAAATTAATTACCATTTCTTCATGAATCATTTACCTTCTTCTTTCCATAGAGAACTGGTCAAATGTCAGGAATACTGGTACTGTTGAAGTTATTCAACGATAATTTCAAAAGCAGAGACAGAAATCAACTAAAACGTGGAATGAAATGCATTTGATTCAACATTAAATTCGTTATTTTAGGTGAGCGAAATGATTTGCCTACATGACGCAACGTACGAATATAATCAGTTTCTCAGAAATCCTTTAATTCAAACCTACATCAAAACGTTAATCTTTCTTCTGCCTCGACTTCTATACAGAGGAGTAGCATGTATGCCACACAACCATAAGTATTAAAAGCATCTCGTATGAGAATGGTATGGAAATGGGCAACCGAACTTTCGCAGTCTCTTCTACACATTTATCTTCCTATAAATTTTGCATATTTATCTATGCTGTGTCAGTGAGCAAAAAAGAACGGCTTTTGTCTGTTCTGGAGGCGACTTTTATTGTTGAACACAAAGAGAAGTTTCTGCAGTTCCGTAAAGCAATGTGAATTTGTAATCACCCTGAAACTCATTTGCAAACTTCTGGTGTTGGAAATTGTCATTGTTATTATCTAAGGACATTAGAATACACATTTCTGTTGGGGGAAGCAAAACGGGTGAGAAATTCGATACCCCATACGAAATTAAATCAAAAACTATGATATCGAAATATATTGTTCGAACAAGCTAATATTTTAAGTTACTGCAAATTATCTGCAATGAATGTGGTGAATTGAGTGTAAAACTTAGAAGTGAGAGATTACTTTATTTCTAATGGTACTGATGGATACATTATTGATATTTATCTACATAAGGTAAATCCGTAATATCCATGGGAGAATATTATGTGATTTATTGATATAAATATCTTACATATTAAATCCTAATTGCACAAGTTGAAAGCTTCCATTAACTTAGTAAATTAAAAACACCGTACGGAACAATAAAATCTGGAACAAACGCTAGATATTATTTTGATTGATTGATTTTACTTTGCGTTTTGATCTCGAAGAACATATATCCATGGTGTCTCTTTCACATGATATATGTATTAATACGGAACAAATGGTCGTATATGTTATTGTTAGTTTGGATACTTGAGACTGAACTGGAATCATTGACTAGGTGTGTTCATAATTGAACATAAATTGTTAAACTCAAGTCCATTTTATGTCAACAAACGCAAAATATTTTGCGCTTGTGATGCGAATTTATGTTAAATGTTTTATTTCGTTTGTTCGACCACTATTCGTTTCACCTATTCAATGAAATTATCGCTGCTAATAAAACGGCATGAAAGGGAGTTTCATAAGCATAAGTATCAAACGTTTCGGGACATCATCAATCATATCATTGTTAACATGATTAGAAGTGAAATTGATTGCAGTGACAGTAACTAGAAGAAAAGTTGGCATAGATTTTACTAAAACCACTCAAATTTTAAATGGAATGATGTTGAATCAGTAAACTCTGCTTAACTTCAACAAACGAAATTTGAAAGATTGAGTTATGAAGTCCACTTCAGAAAAATGTTGCTCCCTTAAAAAATGGTAACGCAGAATGAAGGAAAAGTTACTTAATGTGTAATAATTTAAAAAAAGGTTATTAAATGGGGCAAAGTTGATCTAATATGAAGTACAAATAAGATTCAATTTTTCCCCGATATTTTAGAAGCAACAAATAATATAAATGACATTTGATCATCAAATTGATCACACGAGCAATCAGTAAGTGTACAAATTAATCAAATCGTTACATCAATAACTTGCATGGAAATAAGAATCGGTAGCACTGATACGGTTGGTGTCACCGATTTAGAAAGATAATAAAAGTTTAACAACACGACACAATGTTGATTAAAATTAACTAACAAAACTCAGTCGAAACTTGAAATAAAAATTGATTAAATGGGCTAAAGATTTTATGGAAATACACAATATATTACAAAAAACATGAAAACAAATCGATGGGAATGGTTTTATCACATTTTCATCACAAACATGATGCATTTGATGTTATATATTTTAGTTTCTCTCAATTAAACGAACCTGCTCAGTTGTGTTTAATATTTGTACTCATGTTACTCTGCTTGACACATCTTAACACGAACACATGGTATGACTCTCAATGACTTCCACCAATCATCACTCAGAACTCGAGTTAGAGTAATAGGTTCCCTGGATGCCAACGAATTTGTTTCACTTTACGGTTATTTGCATGAAGCAACAGCAGCGGCGGCGGCACTCTCGTTCTGAGTGAGGCCGGAAGCCGTTCCCATTTGTCTACACTGCCCTGAGATAGCGCTATAAATAATTTGTCAGGAGCTGGTTCCGCTGTACCTAAACAAATGAATGTCATCGGTCCTCTCCTGAATAAAAGAAGAGAAAACATTCATGTGCTAACAAGAGGTCAGAAGGGACTGCGATTGTCAGGTTTAGGTTCAAGATTTGGCATTGATTTTAGTATAAATAAGTTTTTTGTTTTCTTAATATACGGAATCTTTGCCCAAAGCTTTCCAACTCAACCGTATTACTTTATATCTAAAATAAAAAGGGTCTAGAAAACGTAGTCGTTATTTTGTTTCGCACAGATTCCCCCAAACATTTAAACTATATGGGTAATCGAGAATCTTTTTTGCTCTCAGTTTTATTCCTAGAGCATATGTACGCAACGAAACTGTCAATTGTGTCATTTTATTACATAGATAAGATCCATTGTCATGTTCTCCTTTGTAGAAAATGTACATTTGATGTTTATATGTTGGAATTTAGTAAACTTAAAAGCTACATATTTGAATGTTCTTTTCTAAGACTCGTTAGTTCGCTTAATTACTGAATCAAATTTTCCTCAAAGCGAAACTTCTACATACCCGAAAAGAAACATGCAAATTTCACTTCGAATTCCTTCGCAATCTCGCCAAGTGGCTTAAAACGCCAAATTGCTACTAACCTCATGAGATCGTAAGCAGATAGAGACCACAATCTTACCCTTAAGATCTGATGCGAGCGATGTTTTTTTCTGTATAAATTCACAGTTATCCAAAGCTGTTTCCATGGTCCTTTTATGATTTCCCTACGAACAACTTGGACCATCGCGGAAACTGGATATAATTTTCCGCCAGAGCGACCACGCAATTTGCTTCTGATTATGGAAGCAGCGACGGCCAAAAACAGCCTAGGCTACGCTTCCGCAAAACTGTAGCGCCTCAAGAAATTTCGCTAATGTTGAATATTGTCTCGGAAATGATTTTGGAAAGCCTGAAGCGAAAACCGGTCGAAAATGATGCTGCTTTAATCGATACAAATTCCCCGTGAAAGCTGTAGGGTAACGTAGGATGACAATGTTAAGAGCTGCTTAAAAGTTTTTGTAGAGGAAATTACTTATCAGAGAGTTTAATTTTGAATTCTCTTTCAAAGCCCCAACAAACATTACAAAAGAAGAACAGAATCATATGCATCATTGTTTTTTTCGATAAGTATTTAATAGCAAAGAATTTCATAGAACCCTTTTAATTTCATTCAGCTGTTTTCGTTTGCCAATTAAACTCTTTCAACTGCATGAAAACTAATGTTGATCAGAGTTATTGGAAAATATTTTCAAACCGTATACGCGTTTGACTATTACAATCATCCTTGCTTTGTATGCATCAGTGACCTAAGGAGTCTAAAGAATTGACGATGCAACTGAGTAAATTATTTGTTAGACATGTTTTATACCATCATCATGAAGTATGGTCGAAATTTCAGAACGTCCATTTATTTAAAATAAAAATTATGAATTTATGGAGATGTAGACTCTACGCCAAAAAAAAAGTTTGATAGTACGAGTATTATTTGAATGTTATAAAATAGTTTCCAATTTCTCGTTACTATTTTTTACTCACAATTAGATTCTAAGTTTTGAGATTATGGCAGCCTGGAACTTATTTAACATGCGTGTACCACTTAATCCAAGATCAAGGGTGGCTCATGCACTTCCTATTGAATAACGTCTTTCTATTGATGCAGCTTCGAGAAAAAGGTCCCCAAAATTCGTAAAATCATCTAAAGTTTAATTCCAGTGAACATTTATTGGGTTTTCTAATAATACCTAATTGTAATATAAAGTTTATTTTCGTTTTCCTTTCTGACTTAAGATTATTTCCGTACAAGAATTTGTTTGCGGTGAAAATAAATGTAGGAACACGTTAGACATCCGAAAAACAGACAGATTTCAAGGTAATAATTCTGCAAGCATAATTAGATAATTTAAAAGTTGATTGCAACAAATTGCGTGTACGTATAGAATTAGAAATGTTTTAGATCACAGCTGTTCCTAAAGGGACAATTATCTGATGTCAAACAAATTTGCCTTCGTATTTCCAACACACATCAGTCTTCACCATTATTACTTGGAAAATTAATCTCACTTGAGGATTGAACAGGATTTAATCTGTATATTTGATGTTGTGCGAATAAACCTTGCACAGCTATCGCTTAAATTTACTAAACACTGGCAGATTGACGAGATTTAAAATTTATTGTGGTTAT
The DNA here is from genome assembly GCA_006783055.1 of Trinorchestia longiramus. Taxonomy (NCBI): domain Eukaryota; kingdom Metazoa; phylum Arthropoda; class Malacostraca; order Amphipoda; family Talitridae; genus Trinorchestia; species Trinorchestia longiramus. The sequence goes on along the minus strand of VCRD01001590.1, from coordinate 52,453 downwards.
TACAAGGGAAGAAAATACTGCATTATTTTTCATTCAATTCGGTTATTAGAAAATAGAATATATTGTGTTACTTGTGTTGCAACCTGAAACGACGACTGCAGAAAATATTGCAGATCGTAGTCATACATATAAGAGATAAAATGGCTACATTGTGGATAAAATTACACCTTCGTCTTATTTTCGAACGAGTGTAAATTCATACTTTGGAGTCAGGGGCTAATTTCTCGTTCCAATCAAATTGAGATTTTTCCTCAATGAATAAATTCTCAAAATTAGTTTCAAATTAACTGCCTATACATCTAGAATTTAACATCAGTAATTTAGTCTACCAGGCATAGAAGCTACAACTTTATTCGTTTCAAGTATCCATACCTGAAAGATTCATAGTTCACTCAGAATGTATTGTACAATTATCATATTTCAGATACATGAAACATGTTCGCATGCCGTCAGCCTCTCTAGCAAATTAGTAAGGAATCTAAACCTGAACTTGGCGTTTAAGTTTACAGTCGAATCTGTGTTTTTGTTAGTTCTAAGTTGCGAACCAAAAATTTCTGTGTGTGATACGCTGGCCATACACAAATCACGGGCGCAAAAAGGAGGGAGGAGAACATACCCGTGTAGAGGTGATTTAGAGCATATGGTTTTCAGTCAGCTACGTCGGCTAAAATTATGATCTTTACTGACCCAGAAGCTACATCTCATTAATGGCACAGTTCTTATTTTCCGCTCTAACGCTCATGTATAGTTATTTACATAGAACAGTTTTTCGGTTGTTACAGAAGAATCGTTTTTTTCTTTTAGAGTCAATAACGAAACTAAAACAACGTAAAAATTCAATAAAATAGTTCATTGCACTATGAAAACTCATTTTATGAAAGAAATTACTTCGCTTGGAGCAATTAATTCCTGAATCTAGCTGTATGGTGATACACACGTGGTTGGGACAGTTTTTTATTCAGTAAGTAAATTACATTATGCCCAATCAGGTTTCTTACTTTGCTTGGACCTTGACCCTTCCCCTGAAAACCTTTTAATTTCAATCACAATTATATTGTTCATACTGCAAGCAAAGCAGGGCAATTGAAGGGCACTTAAATTCATACAAAATATTATGCAGAATCGGAGAAATTTCTCGACAAAGAACGACAGAAAGTTTTTGTGTGCCATCCAGACAAAAGAAGTAAAACTCGAGTATTCTTCTGTTTTTTCCTTTCGTTCAATAGTTTTACAGCCGGAAATTACCTCTTCAATGAGTGTTTAACGCCGTTTTATGGCAGCCCTTGTGATTCGTGGCAGTTTCTGCTGGCCTCACTCGATGTGTTCGTTTCGTTAGCATGTGAGAATATTTTCTTGCGATGGAGGTTTTTTACTGAAAAACAAAGGTAACCTCTTGTAAACAAGCTATCCTCCAATCTATTTCTGTTCTGATCAACAAAAGCATTCTCCTGAGCACTGAATGTAATCACTTGCTTCAATTTTCACTGGTTTATCCCGTTTATGTTCCTATTTAAAATAGGATAGAATAGAATAAAATAGAATGAGGCATTAGGAACTAGCCGTTGGGCTCATTCTTGGGCTGATACCCAAGTTCTATGCCCTAATTCTAGCCGCCGATGGTCAAGCACAAACAGACCACGGCGGTTGCGGGTCTCGAAACTGGGTTATACCAAGCGGGTTTGCTCACCAGTCTACCAAGCTGGCGGTTAGATGCTATATTATTATATTTCATGTGAATATAATGAACCTACATCACGCATGTTTTATCATCATTTATTTTGGTTAATTAGGAGTAAAAGTTATGGAGCGTTGAGATGCAAGGCAAGGATTTGTGTTGGAGAGAAAAAATTAAATAGCATCGTGGCTGGATTTAATGTATAATAAGAACTTTTCATTACTAAATAATATCAATATGGTATAAACATTACATAATCATTTTTTTATGCCTTAACATAACTATGCTGATATTTCAATTCTTATTTAATTATAAAATGAATACATTAAAATATCATAGCATGTCATTAATAAATTACTAAAACCAAAAATAACATTTTTAAAACCCCGTTAAGCGTAAAAATTTATTTCACTGGAAACAGATGCTGTATGCTGTGCGAGTCGAAAATCAATGAACGTGTAAAAAAACAGTTGAGATAAGTAAATTTACCACTAGGAAGTATAAATTCAAAGCTCTCAGATTAATTATGCAGAATGGAAATTATTACAATACAATTTAATTATAAAACTGTAAAACAATTCTTATTTTAACAATTCTAGAAGAAAAAATTTCTTCAAATTTGTTACAATCAAATTATAGTCGAGATCTCCTTCTTATGTACTTCTTCCTATTTTAACTTGAAAGTTGAACTGCGAGTGGTTTACACAGGGGTGTTGTCCTGGGAGGGTTTCGTAGTGAATGGGCTTTGTGATACAAAGGCCCATATCATGGAACGAGGGAGGGAGTGAGCGGTTGTCTTAAGAAGGTTTGTGTTGCTGAGTGGTCCGTTCTGATCCCACACAAGTCAGAGCTTTTTCTGGGAACACATTGTAGGTCGATGAGAAAATGTAAATCGAATGTGAGCTTTTTAATCCTCTAAGTCGTTATTTCTTGAAGCACCGAACTTGAATGAAAACATTTCGTTCCTAACACTAAAACTTTTCAATGTTTTTCTTATGAGCCAAGTAACAGCTAACACTAAACGTGACTAGTTTCTTTTTCAAGATATTAAGAACCTATAAGCTCGCAGCATTGAAGATTTGCTCTATAGCTTTACAATATATTTCAAAGAAAGGTAATATAAACACCGATGTATTTCACAATTTCGTTTCTTAAAGAGATACACAATCTTTAATAACCTCAGCTCCATATATTCGTTCTTGGATAAAGTTAGCGCAGAGCTCTACAGCTGACCGTACAATGTATCAAAATTTTAGTGATGCTTTCAGAAAGCTCCGATTTACTCGCCGGGTCACGTGCTGCAAACATCCCATTTTAGTGGGAGTGGTTGCAAGGAGCACCTCCATTTATAGCACACACGCTTTCGCTTTTCATTCGTGAAGCTTCGGTTTTCGGATACGCCATCGCACAAGAAATGAACGCGAAGCTAGGTAAAAAAATTAGAACCCGAAAGGAGTGTTAGGGTTAATTGATTTGTACTCAGAATAGGTGTGTCTACGATTTTACTGAGGCAATGATTAGTAATATTGTACTCCTAGGCGTTGTTCACTATGCATGGTGGGCCATAAAAAGTTTCATTGTTTTCAAATACTTATAATAACTGCGTAACTAATGGTTGGAGAAACTTGAGCAGGATCTCATTTTTACTGCCATTTATTGAACTTTTATAAGGTAAAACCATTTTGTTTCAAAGACATAGTTTACGAACAGGCAATCGAAAAGTGAGAATAATTTTTCTCACCATTGTGCGAGGGTAAATCTAAAAGCTCAATCTGTGGTTCATTTACATAAAAGAGCGTAAATGATAGGAAAAATAACATTAATAGACTTTTGAAGCAAAATAGTTACTTTTTATTTAAACATAAGCACATAACGTTTCCATTATACCCAATGATTACCGTGGTTTTCGAAGCACTTTTAACATTGAACTCTCATTTCTCGCATTGATTTTTTAATAATTTCTGGATTCTTTTTAAGCTCATTGACATTGTGAATAATAAGATCACGTAAATTTCCCAGGTCTGTTGGAGGAGTTTTATAAACTTACAAGACAGTTCCCGTGGGAATTCCACGATTTAGATTTGACTAATTTGTGACTATCCCACTATCTAATACAAAGAATGACCGTCGTGTGTTTATATATTTATTTATATATGTATTTGTTTATCTATGTTTTGTGTCACTTTAAAAAAAATTAGAGAGATCCAGAGCCTTATATACTCGAGTCCGTATCGTGGATACCGAGTTCGGCGGAGTATTGCCCTATGATTCGGGTACATTGTACCCGAATATGACACAAATTGCTGAGTCAATTCCAGCATTAGAAAACTGTGTCTTAGTTTTCACAAGGAATGTTGTCATTAAAGAAATACTCAATTGAAACGCTTGTCCTTTGTAAATATATATAAACCTAAATATATTGCATTGCGTTCTTATATGTAATTTTATTTAATGAAACTGAACTAAACTGAACTGAACATACTGAAAAATGTATTTCATTTTATAGACCCTAAATTATATCACTTTTATATTAAGGAATTTCAGCGGGTGCTATTTGGGCCATGTTATCGGTAGATAAGATACACCATGAAAGTTCTGCTATATTAGTGAGAAATATTCATTTAAAGCACAATAATTCGTTGCAAATCCTTATTGCATTCATCTATATAATAATTTCAAATCATTCAAATATAAACCGTGGAACTTCCAGGTTCCTTACTTGTGGGCCACCCTGTAGATAGGAAGTACATAATGGGACGGACACACAGAAATAGAAAGAGAAAGAGAGAAAGATAGAGAGATGGAGATACATTGTCGATTATATATATATATACATATATATAATATATGTCGGTAATGTAGATCTTTGAGATGACCCCAAAGAAAAAATCACACAGAGTCAGATCTGGATTGTGCGGTGACCATCCTACCTCATGTCCAACTCCAATGATTCTATTTCTAAAAACTTCTGTCAAAGTGTTTATGAAGTGTTCAAATTCACTTCATAGAAAGTTGGTCCGATAATAAGGCCAGACCCAGAAAACCAAATCCAAACTATACAATTTTTTTCGGGAGATTGTTATTTTAGAAAAAAATTCTTGACGGATGTTGTAAGGCGAATATGTTGTATTATTTTGAAGATTATCAACACCATTCATAAAGAAAGCCTCCTCATCTCATACAAAGAGGGTTTCAACAAATCTTTCAATGTTTTTTCATACCCTATCGGCAAAACACAGTTTTTCTTTCGAGATCATTTTCTTACAATTTCTGGCGAATCCTTGGTTTGTGAGGAAAATAAAATGAATCTTCCTTAAGAATTCTACGAACAGTTGATCGAGATAAATTTGGTCCATGTCGTCGATTTGAAAATTTTTCATTCTCTTCAATTTGGCTGTGCATCATTTCGATGTTTCCTGGTACTCTTCTTTTGAAACGTTTTCCGGAATTCCCCTTGTTTCTATAGAGTATTGCTCCATATGCAGAAAATTTTGCAACGGTGTTCCTCACAGTAGGTTTGCTTACATCTTTGAAAATGATTTTGAAATAGTTGAACAACCTCTGTGACATTTTTGATATCACTGAAAGATATGACCAAGAATATTTACTCTTCTTTTGTCAATAGCATTGTTAAGGGGCGATGATGACGAATTTAATTTCAACATGTGTAAAGTGAAATTGAATTATGAACGGTCTCATCAATAGGAATGAAGTATCAATGATACATTTTTAATTCGATTCTAAACAGTAGTAAAACGGTCTTTTTAACGTTTTGAGAATCACCCTAACTCAATGGTAAAAAAATCCTCACTTTTCGATTACCTGTTTGTAAACTATATCTATGAATGTAAAATGGTTTTACTTACTACAAGCAAAATAAATGACAGTGACAATGAGATCGCGCTGAAGTTTCCATAACCATTAGTTACGCCGTTATAAGTATTTAAAAAAAGAAAACTTTCTGTGGCCCACCCAATTTAATAATACACAGTTTGTTGCTTACCTGTTTGGTTGGTCCGTCTCTCTGTCCTGCTCCTAAGGATTTAGATATGAGAAAATTCGTCTGCTGAATAACAAGATGAGACACCATGAAATTTCATCCCTGAAATACAATGGATAATGTTGTTTCTGGAATATATGTTTAAAAGTTTAAATACCGCAAGCTGAAATCAACTGTTTATCTTATGCCAAGTACTGAATTTTCAACGGAACGGGTATACATGTATTGTAAGCTCTGTATTGTGGATACCAAAGACACATCCTTCAATGTAGAAACTCCATTGTAAAGACCGCGTCCACTGGCAAACCAAACGAAAAAAGTTAATACAAATTATGTGGAATTTTTATGCGTGGGTCTGCTAGTTTTTTGCATAAAATGTCAAGTTTATTTTTAATATGCATCTGGCCACCTTAAAATCTTCTGGGAGCCATTTTTATGAACATCAAAAATTCTCATAAAAATGTTCCTCAATACTTTGTAGTTGGCAGCAGACCAGTAATTGATGTCTCTAACCGGAAAAGTGTAGACACTAACAGTTGGACGTCGAAATATTAATGTACAATTAAATTAACACCAAAAATTAATTATACTTTGAGAAAAATCTCTGGCAGTGGAAACAGCAAATGTTTTTGTGTATATTATTCTTGGTAAATTATTTCTGAGTAGGAGCATATCGAACAATTTCACCTGTACTCAATTTAATGGGTCATGAATTTTTCTGCGCTCAGCTACGTCAATCTTGATGCCTCAATGATTGTTGGTGCCAGAAAGGCGTTCCAAAAACAAGTTAAGTATTCAGTGCATAAAACTCGAGATCGTAGTCTGCTTATTCCAAGTGAGTGCCAAGCTTTCTGGTTAATCGTTAAATTTTATTAATAAGTTTGAATTTCTGATCGAAGTTTCACCATCAACTACAAATTTTGTGGAAGTGCAGACCCACAGCAAGTCTTCCAAATTTCTGCATTCGATCAAAACTTTGAACTAAAAGTCATGCAAGTTAATTAAAGAAAGCGAAAATAAACTAGAAATAGTTAAAGAACTGGTTTACTTCTCGATACATCCGAAAGCAACTTTTTACTTTGCATTTCTCTTTGCACCAGATATTAGTGTTAGGACTAAGCACTCCACAGAGAGCGTAGGTCCTGAATCACGACGAAGAGGAAATTAAAATTCAGTGTGTGCTTCTCGTAACTTTATAAACGTCCCTCATCCGTTTTGATTATTTCTGTATTGTCAAAAGTCGTCAATATCACGCATCATTGTTGAACTATAATAGAAGTAAACAAAATAGTTTTTTTCAGCAGACATATGTATATATATAATATATATATATATATATATATATATATATATATATATATATATATATATATATATTGGCCCATACCTGCTTACCTAGAAATGAAGGAAACTATTATATCATGAACCTACGTATACTGTATTGTAAACTAAATTAAAACATAATTTAAATGAGTGTTCTAAAGAGTTCTCTTAATTAATTATGTTTGTCGTTAGCAGCATCGGGTTTTTCGATTAAAATTCATCAACATTATCATGAAAAACTGATTGTTTGTGCTGCAAGATCATCTTCTTTGTGGTACAGTAATTCCGGGAACACTTTTCGCTAAGTCTTTATTCAGTTGATGGGATCCTAGAACCTCTATAGAACCTTCTTGCCTTCCAAGAACTTCAAATAATGGAATCTTCAATCAATTTGTTCGATCGAGCTTTAACAGTGGCTCGAGCGTTAAATTTCCCATTAGATAATAATAAACACCTGCTACTTGTAAAATCCTGATGTTCACATTAGTCGACAAGCATATTGTGTTTGTAATTATTTGTGTCGCGAAGATGCTGATTCTCTGACGGCTTTGTCATTAATTAGCAATTAACTTTGAACCTTAACGCAGCATAACTTTCATTTACTGCCTGCCCCTACATCAAGTGGAGAACGTCTATGCTATTGACACTGTTATCTGTTTCTCGTTAACAGATATCGCATTATTGGTAGCAGATGCTTTCTCTTCTAGAAGTTTTTTTTTCATACTCTATATCAGAACATTTTTTACAACCTTCACGTTGTTCAGGTTACAGATAACATTTTGGTACAAGTAATTATCTTTACAGACGTAATAGGCTTCAGGAATGTATTATATGTAATCAGTTTCTAATGAATGCTAGGCAAGATCATTTTTGTATGATGGTTAACATGATTTTCCTCATATGAGGAAATTTTGCTGTCGTAGTGAAGACATTAATTTTGTGTAAATACAATGGCTTAAGCGTAGGTTAAAATTACTGCGATTAGAAATGATTGCTATAAATGAGTTTCCTTAAACGCAATTTATTTCTTTTTGCCTAATTTGTTTACTGTTATCGCAGGTGTCCATGTAATTTGACTCTTTGTATTCAAGTGAGCTCATTCCATGAACACAATTGTAAGTCACAAACCAAAAAATGAGTCTGTATGTACAAATTTATAACTACATACCTTCTGTACAGCTATAATGTCCCTGATGCAACTGACGCCCCTAGAATCATACGGCACTGAGCGCCATATATAGCGAAAACGAGTTATGTATACCACTTTCATCCCCAAACCTTCCTCTGTCTGGAGAGTGAGTCGTAAATTTTTTGACTATTTTTCTGCATCCATGACTCAATCTCCAGACAGAGGAAAGTTTGATGATGACAGTGGTATATTTAACTTATTTTTCTTAAATATGATGTTTGGTACCGTATGATTCTAGGGGCCTCAACTTTTCATATGATGACGACTCTCATTTTAGTTTGTTGTTTGAGGGTGGCAGATTAAAATCAATTAGGGTTTTACTTTTGCTTAAAATATAGAAATTTTGCTTTCATGGATTAATAGTTGTTTGCATGTTTTTTAAAATTAGGTTGAAGAAGAAAACCTTTTCAACAATCTTTTCAATTCAGAACTAATTTTGAATGAAGTAAAGGTGTGGAGTTCAACATGCAGTTGTAGAGGTGGATAACTCACAGAATAATTAGTCGACAAATTTAGTCAATTTAACTGTCCATTGACGGAAAAATGTGCTCAATTTATAGTTCTTAAGCAACGTTCAAAAATTGTATTAGCTTTACTCACTTACGGTTGTTAGTCCTACACAGAGCTACGTAATCAAGCAGAGGACTAAAAAATACCGAGTTAACAGTTTCAATACCCTTTGCAAATACCAAAGCACATTTACCTGTTTATTATATTCATTTCTGTTGAAATTTATTTAGCTGTAAATAAACACTGGTCGTAGTAAGGGTGTAAACTTGCGTTGGTACAAAAAAATATTCATCATCTTTTCCAGAGCGATGAAAAATACTGAGTAGGTTATGGAAAGCATCCATGATGATCTGTATAACGTTTCGAGAAAAATTGTTCTCATATCTAAACGACGCCAACAAATCGCCTATCGAGCTTTGAGAGAGTTCCAACCAGCAATTGCAATCGATTATCAGGTGGCAGAGGCTTAGATGATGATGATAAAATCTTCACATTTCAGCATACTACGTATAAAGCAGGACACTGGATACGAGTCAAATTTTCATTCTAAACGAATAAAACTGACTTATGTAAGCTTGTAGTTTGGCTTTCAGAGAAACAAACGAGTTATTAATCAAAAAATGAGGTGATCAAATATTATACTTCAAAATGGAGACTAGGATTTGGAGATACATGTAGGTATAGTTACCGACGAGGCGATGACTCGACTGAATACAAGGGTCGGTTCCTCACAATATCTGGACTATTTATTCATGCATGATAGTGGGTAGGAGTTAGTTGGTCCTGTATTTCAACGCAATAATAACTCTATTTTGTAAGCAAAATAACTAATGAGTTTCTCCTGTAAATTTCGTACCTCACATATTCGTCTCATACTCCTCTCATACATTTCTCATAGTCTTTTCTCACTTATTTTATGCTCCTCTCGTGCTCCCTACAACCTTCTCTTATCCATTTTATTTATATTGTTTCACAGAAATCCGAAAAATATAATGATAATTAAATAGTTAAAATCTTTACCAATTTGATTGCAAGTAATACGTGAGTTTCAGTACTCGCTTGCCACATTTAACTCTGCCTTTGTTTGTTTTGAGTTTCATCTTGATCAACTACTGAATTTTTCATAGCAAAATATCACTGCATAACTTTTACATATAATTGCCTATCATATCTAAAAATCATTTATACCGCTTTGTTGGGTATAAATGAAACTGTAATTGAATCACGAAAATGTCTAGCAAATTTGTAAATGACTCCCGATCGACACCATGTCTACAAGCAGGTGAGAAAACATTTCTATTACAAAAAAGTGCAACAATGAAAGCCTGAAAAATGAAGCCGAGCGTCCGATAAAATCTAAAAATAGCAAACTTATTTTTACCCTCCATTACCAGCTATTCCGTTGCTCCAACGTCCGCGAAACCATTTTCTCGTAATGGTTTTACAAGCACAATTCCCTGTTCTGCCAAGTGAAACAGTTTCTTGACCCACTTCTGTTTTTTTGAGAGTTTTTTCCCGGCCTTTCTGAGCAGATACAGCACGGACGGCGATCACCTTGCTGTATCGAGTCTGTACGAGACAGGCTGACTTCTATGCTATCTTGACGCCAGAGTAACTGCCACATTACCAAGAATGGCCTTCCATGTTCGTCGGCAAATCAAGTTTGTTTTTAGTATTCTGGTATTTCATTCCTGTGTTGTTTTATTCGAAATTTTACTCTCTGATGAACTGTTACAAGGAGGTTCAATTTAATATAAGATGAAAGCTTGTCTGCTTCGGAAGAACCTTTTGTTTTAGTTTCGTTGTGGTAAAACAACGTTGAGGAATTCAGTTCAACACGATGTAGGGAACAATTTTATTTTTTATTGACTTCCACGTTACTCAAAACAAGGAGATTCTATACGTTCTCGTGCATAGCAGTGTTAAACCCGTAAATTTAACTCTTGTTCACTAATCGAAAACCCTTAAAAATTACATAAAATTTACAATAACTACACACACTCCTTACGCGTTGAACGTCCTGACCAAAGCTTATGTGTATTAAATAATATTATACGAGTACAACTTGTTCCTACTGCTGTGCCACGTGATTCACAATCCTTTGAAATATTTCTTATAGCATAGAGAAATCAGTGTTTACTTTAGTAATAATGTTAGCACCAGAAATTTTTTAATACTGGCATTAAAAATTCATTATGAATGAAGTCTAAACTGAAACTGCATTCAACCAGTCCCAGCTTCTCAAACTTCACAAGAAAAAATCCTGCAGTTCCAGTAGAACACTGACGTGAGAATGATCGTCCAAAATAGATTAAATGTCTATTCAATTTCTCCCCAGCAGCTTGGGGAAGTTAAGTTTTGAAAATAATTTCAGCAAAACTGGAGTCAGCTTCTCTGAAGATTCACTTAAGGCCAGTAAAGTGCTCCCCTGTGTCTGGAATTGTAAAATTTTGTCTTGTTAAGACTGAACGCTGAGTCTCTCACCTACTCGGATGAACATTCAACAAGTCTTACACTTTTTTGTGTAAGAATTATTATTATTATAATATAATAATAATGTTATATTATTATTACTAGCAGGAATGATTGACTTGTTTTTGCCTTTGTAATAGGATTCGCTTGAGAAGTCGGTTCAATTATACAGTAACATTTGTATGCCTTGTAGACACTAATTGCAAATGAATCAACGAACACTCGTTCACTCAGAATTGAAATTAAGAGAATTTTAGCAAGCAATAATTCTTCTTCTTCGTGTGCATTTGCTCATGAAAAGATATGAAAGGCCACAATGCGTTAAAAGATCTGTACATGGGCCTCAGCTTTTAATTAAAGGTTCGCTTTGAAACTTGGTTTGACCTCGATAGCGTTGAATCCTTTCTGTGCTTAGGTACCAGAAATAGGAGCTATCAAATCCAATCCCACCATTGGGAAATTAACAAGTATAACGTTACAGAATGTGTTTCAACACAACTTACTAAAGTCATTGTAGCACTCTAAGGTACGAGCAAATGATAAGGGAGTAACCACATGAATATCGGTGCATGGTGTCGTGTTTTTGCAGCTTTCGAAAAGTCATTAGTATATCATTTGCACGAAAGTATGTAGGCACAGAGATCGATACAAAATCGTTTGCGTTTACAGTTTTTACGAGACAGGAATGGGAAAATAAGACAGCAAGGACGTGGTTCCTCCTGGATGGAAATCAGAGTGCCATGTAGTACCAAGGCTAACCGACAAGCCTATTATTGTGAAAATAATGTGTTTGAAACGAAACAACAAACAATGGATTCGTATTTTTTGAAAAACACATACAATGTCATTTTGAATCATTTGATGTTCAACTGCCAACACGAATTGGAAAATATTTGGAATTCCTTTTCCAGTCCTCACTCCATTTTGTTTTATTTACCCTGATAATGTGTTAGGTCATTTTGCTGCACCCTGTATATGTGGTGACACAATGCAAATGTTCTTATGACTGCTCTACATGTAGGCATAGAGGAGGATACACATGAAATTATGGTAAGATGGACATTATTTGCTTACGCTTGGCTTCCATCCGGACGAACGTCAGACAGAGGGTGCGGCGACATAACTTCCGGTTTTCAAAGCAAAACACATTTAAAAAAAGAAGATATGTTGCTGCACACTGTAGTTGCAGGAGTTCTTCTTCCCCAAGGGCAATATTTCTAGCTAGAATAATATATGAAGAAAACTTAGAGAGCGGGTTTTATGCACACCTCCATACAAAAATACTGAGCTCCGTATGATGGTATGATATTTATAGGGAGTCTAGCTTCACCAGCATTTCGCTTTTTTAACCTGTTTCAAGATTTTGATACATACACAGTGGTTGAGCAGCATAGGGGCATAATTCTTTAAAATTTTATCTACACCATGATGACAAGCTTTTTGAGAGCTTGTAATATCATTCCTGTACCTAATTTTCTTCGTTATTCTGAAAACGTAACATTTGGTTCAAGTAATAAAAGCTTCAGCACAACTACAGACGTGATGGAAAGTCCGACTTTAATTGTGACCTAAGATCTGTTTAAAATAATTAAGTGGACATGAGACTAAAGCCTCTTAAGTGATTCAGTAGCTTATCCTTTGTGGTCATTAGACTGCGCATACATTTATCATGGTCCTCTGTTCTTATTAGCAGGGATCGCTGGGATCTTTGCTGAGAATCTTGCTGCTGCAGTACAGATCTCATAAAAATTTCTGAGTGCTATCAGACGCATGAGGTCTTCATACAGAGCAAGACAACAACTCAAGGAATCAGCAACGCATACTTATGTATTACTTTTAACTTTCCAGTTGTAAATTGCTGAGAGCAACTTAATCACTATTCATTGAATATGCATAATTTTAGTGCAAAGTTAAATGACCTCGTGTGAGAAAGCACCATGTTTATGTCGGCAAATTATAAACGATGAATTTTCCGTATTGTTGTAGGGAATTCAGTATATTATTGGGAATCGTTGTCATTATGGACATTTGTCTTTCCTATCGAGAAGCACTGCAAGCAAAAATTAGGAATTTGGCTCGGCGCGTACTGAGAAAAGACATTGACGCGGAAATGAAATTGAAAATAGAGGACAAAAAAGTCACAGCTTGTGTGTGTAACTGAGTCTGTAGACTAAGTCTTACGAGGGAATAGACTATAGGCTCATACATGAGTTTTGCGTGCTTAGTTATGTGTAAAGCTTTGGCTCCATTACTGCAATGTGAGTATGTACGGGGAGTGGAGTACCAGCAAAGAAAATGCAACCTCATTTTATACGAGAATTACCAGCTGATTTTTTTAACTTGCTATTTATTTTAGTCATCAGTTCTAGGGAACGCTTCTCCCACCTTAAAAATTTAGTTTAGGAAGCATTTTCAAGCAAACAATTAACTCCTGATAGGTGCGCTGAGTCTTGTTTATCTTTTATTTGAATTATTACACTGTTTTATGGAGGTTTTTAGTGTGTAATGTTTTTATAGACTAATATGTGTAATATGTAATATATAATAATATAATATATTACAATATAATATATAATATAATAAAATATGTAATATGTAATATAATAATATAATATAATATGTAATATGTAATATATAATTTTATAGACTCATATGTGTGTAATCTTTTTATAGACTAATGATTAATATCAGCACTTATAATATTCGAGCAGCTTAGTTTATTTTAAGATCCGGCAATTAAATGTAAAGTCTTTTAAGATGGTAATAGCTATTAAAGAAGCAGGATTAAAGTGCAGTTTATACCCATCATCCTACCTCTTAAGAAACGTAAGTAGACGATAACCCCTCTAGAATCCAACGGCAATGAATTTCTTAGAATCTACGGCCTGATACGGAAACACAAAACATGCAAATGGCTGAGACGAGTTGTATGTAGGCAAACTCTGCCATGGTTATCCGTACAGAATAAACAAGCAAACTTTGAACATTAGCGCCGATGAGAGGATGCATCTGCAGTCCAGAAGCCTGCGCATAACTTTGTAACTAAGCTTAACTTTTCAGTTCCATTATTGTCTTTTGCTGACAGTTTCGAACGAAACATAGACTCTTACTTTCTTTTACGAGTACTACTGACAGTGTGGGATTACCAATTTTTTCTTTCACTCCGAGCATGCACTTCAGTTAGGAAATAATTTCTACATCTGAATTTATCTTGATAAAATCAGATCAATGCTATCAAATGACGTTAATATCTTAGCGCACACTGGATAGTCCGAAGCAATACATTTTTATCAAATTCGCTACTGAATTTTAAACTTTTCAAAACTCTCGTTTTTTGGATTGACTTTGTCATGGCATGTTTCTTTGATTCTATCATACTTGCTTGTTTATGTTGTGTTTGGTTGATCATCAACATACATATATTTGCTCATGCTATGACATATTTCCTGGATTTTGTTATGTTTGCTTGCTTATATCATGTTTACTCGGTTATGTTTTGTTTATTCTTGTTAAGTCAAGCTCACTCTGATTGTATAGTGTTTGCTTTAGTTGTGCTCGTTTCATGTTTGTTGTTCATGTTTTCATGACACTTCAATCCAATGAACAAATAAATTTGACGTTTCAAAACTGTTTACAGCAAAAAACGTTTTCCTACGATGGAGTATAATTTATCCAAAACTAAATACGTAGTGCAAAAACTTCCTTACTATTGCTGATAGATGAAAAGTATTAGGGTAGAAAGAAATTTTCGATGTTTATATTTAAGTTCATTATTAAGCCGAGAAGTGTTGCTTGTCTGCACCTTTATTTAGAGTAAAGATAAGTTTTCCAGTCCATTGCTGTATTGAAAAATGCATCAGCTGTGCTCTGAAGGAAAATTCATGAATATACGATCATTTATTCTTCTTACCTTATGTTTTTAAATTTTGATACAAAACGAGAATATTGCAGCTGCAAGCTCTTCAAAAGTTATTAATTCAACAGTTTTAAATTAACGGACAAGCTTTTAAAATTATTGAGTTTCTGCTATCTATTCTTCACGATGGAAGCTTGTTCATATAGAAATATTATAAAAGTTTACTTACTCTAGAGAGAAATGTTTCGTAATGTTAGGCTTCTCAGTGATATCGTTCTTGAAGTCTTGCTGTATATTGAGAATAAAGCTGAAAACTTTTGATGTATGTACATTTAAAATCTTGTTTATGATCGATAATTAATAATTGTTGATAATTGATGTTCTGAATCATGATTCAGCCTACCAAGCAGAGGTCAAATACAATCAGTGTTCATGTGTCTTTGGTACATCGATTGAAACAGACACCACGACCTGTATGTTTACATTCGTATTAGGTTTGAAATCTTCCAAATAAAATTAAATTGTATTCCCTGTTTACTGTTGCTCCTGATCCGTAAATCATGTTGGTAGAACTTTTGTGGATCAAAAGTTAGCTTATTAGTTAGTAAGATACGGACACGGCTCCCCTTCTATTTGAAACTATCTCATTCAATGCTAAATAATCCTTTGTTCAGTAACTGTGAATGATGGGAATCGAAATGTAATACAACGCTTGAAAATTTTCTATTCAGAAAAATTTAGTCATTGAATGGCATCACTGATGACACGAAATTTTCACTCTTTGATGGCTCCCAAAAGAGTAGCTCTGCAATGTTGATGAAAATGTCCTCGCATTTCTTTATTAACTACATTGATTACATTGGGAGTATTCAATTCGTCAACAATCAATGCTAATAAATGAATATTGTGTTCGAATGAAGACATCTTAAAATGATTTATCAATTTTGGATTTCAATCTTCTTGAGTCAGTTCCTATTCATGCTTTTTAGATCACCGACATTGACATCACAAATCAGTACAGCGGGACTTTAAAAAACTGTTATTGAGTTCTCGAGCAATGGACTCGTAAATGAAATCAGTATTATCATAGTTATTTTCCTGGTTCAACCACTCGATATGAAGGCAGTAAATTTATGACAAATTAATTTCCAGCAAATAAGCTTGCCATTTAAATTTTACATGAAAATGTCATATAACTGCTTTAGTACGATACTTGAAGTTTCTTAGGAAATTATTCATACTAAACTCACGCTACACATTTGCACAATTTTCAGCTCCAAGTCTAGCAATCGATAAAATTACGAGAAAAATGTAACCCATTTTCATTATATAACCTTTTCGTTAGACTTACATATTGGAACATATACGCAAAAATGATTAACAACAAGATTACAAAAGTACAAAAATTCTGCGATTTTTATCGCAGCAGCTTTTCAAACTATTAATCCTTGAAGTTAACTTCTATTCAATCTATCGGGAACTTACTGAGAAAGTTCTTCACTGTGAAAAACCTCAGAACTTTTGTAATAATTAGAAGAAAGTCGTGTAATTGATCAAGGTTTTCTGTCGATCTGTACCTTAGGGGCCACAGCGTAATTACTTGTGGGAATTAACCAGTTTTGCAGGGATCAAAAGCAAGTTCAAAGAACGTGGGATATGAGAGACCATTTCAAGGAAATTTTTTCATCACTCATGAGAATTCTTCTCCTGAGCAGTAGAATTTTTTTGTCAAAATGGAGAAGTCGAAGCACTTTGATACGACGTAATGGTTTGGATTGCCAGGAAGAAGGAATTCTGTTCGAATGAAAAATTCCCATAAATGAACTCGATCAATTGATTCCTGATCAACTCAGCCTGCTTAATCATTACCAATTCACTATACTGTGTTACGATCGGTAGAATGTCAGTTTTAATACTGAATGAAGGTTCAAAAATCAATATCAATTCATTGATTTAATAATAAAACGTGTTCCATCAGAAACTTTCTGTTTATTATTTATCTACTCTAGATATAAAGTGCGTAACCAGATTAGGTAGACCTATAAACTACAAAAAAATGGATGATGAATTCATTCAAAAATGTTTATTCACGGGGCCACTTTTTTAACACTTTCCTGTTAGGGAATCAAATTATTCAGTTGATATGCGATGAAAGAAAATAGCAGGAACATTTTAGCCGCCACGATCACCCGTGTTTTGCTCAGCAATATTTATTTACTTTCAAAACTTCCGACCCTCTGATCGCTCAGGTCAACACGTCAGATTGGTTAGAGTTGATGTTTATTGACCACGTTCCGGCAAATGAGCAGATCTCAGTCACGTATTATCAATCGAAGCAAAAATATATAAACGCACGTGACTCTACCACCAACTTGTTATAAGATAAAATACATTGTGAAATGTGTCACTGTTGGCAACTTGTTTTTCTTCATTCAAATATCTGTCATGTGACCGTTGACCATATTTAAATTATTCAAAAAATGTGTTTAATTCCATATTCTCATTAGTTGTTGACTGAAACTGAAGATATTGAAAAACAAATTGACTTAATTATTTAATATCTTTGGGGTAAGCAAGAAAAACACAAAAATGTTAATAATTGGCTAGTGATAAAATAGAACCGCTTCGTAACTATTGGTTTACACTCAGAAATTGTCTCCGTTATAAAAGAGTCGCTTGTTTAGGAAGACAACGATCCTTAGAGAAAAAGACGCATCTCATTCTTATTGCTTATGAATTGTATTTTTCTATACTACTGATGAAGCGGTTTTGTATGTTTCAGCCATCCTCAAATGTTCTACTAGCGTGGTCCTTAGAACAGCATCTGGTACTCATGAGAGTAGGCTTTAAATATTGTTGTTATCATACGAATAACATGGTAGGCGATGTTACAGTTAGAGTCCTATATTTCCAGCTAATCTACCTCTATTCTATCATAAGACAAGTAGCAGATCAAATGTTCCCCTCACTATTTACACTCGAGTCACCCTCACCACTTACTTTTCTCACAGTTGATCATCCATTTGCTCTTATTTACCTTGGATTACATAGATTCGCTTTTCTGCTCAATACAACTCATCTTCCATTCACCCTTTCCATATTAAATTAAATTCTTATTATATTCCTTCTAGGGTTTCATTTTTATTTTCATATTCCCTTAACACCATCAATTTATATTCTTTCATCCAGGTAGAGTGTCATTTCTAATAGGTATTTTTCATGAACGACTGAGGTATGAATTTTTGTTTCCAATCGAATAACATTTTATGTTTTCACCTTTTAACTACGGTTTCAAGAAATACAGTGCAATTAAAAACTGATTCCTGTGAAAATTAAATTCTTCCTATTAGTTGGAAAAATTTAATTTTCACAGGAACAAGTTTGATTGCAACAACAAAACGTCTGGCTAGCATTGCCCAAAAACAATTTGTAAACCAAGCATGTTACAGGAATTCCTTAATCACGGAACGCTGATGAACTGGAAAAAATATAAATGACTGGATGCGCTTTTTTGAAACATACCTTCTAATCGATAATAAAAATGTTGTTGTTAAACATTTATGTATATGACGATGAACACTATATTCATTTGCAATACTTGTATTAGTTTTGAGAAGAATATGTTCTCAGAAGCAAAGACATTGTTTCATGTAGAACGGGCAGACTTCTACCTTAATATTATTATATTCCTGGTTTACACACTTTCACATCCGTCATTAGGCTCATTACTATATGTTAATCGATTTATTTGTATAAAATAAAAGAGTAGGTTTACCAAATTTCTCAAAATTATCGAACAATAACAGAGGTCTGCACATATATGAATAGGCTTTGAAATTGTTTCTAAACCACTTAGGAACATGATAATAATATTATTACTGAGTGAGGAATATAATAACAATAATTCTAATTTTAGTCGCCGGTTGTCTTCGAAAACCTTTCCACGAACAACACTTCTCTCAGTTACCTACTGACTGCCTCCTTTAACTGATCATCGACATTTGTATTAAGTTTAGTCTAATAGAATGAAAATTGTCATTTGTAATGGATATAGTGAATGAAGCAAAGCGATGAAACTGAAATTTGTACTCTGTTTATTTGTGAGACCAATTGAAAAACGTTGAGCTACCTGAACGATTTTGTAAACCCATATGAAAAGTACTGCTAGATTGAATTTAGGAGTTCTGTGCATAGCCTGATGACGTTGAGAAGCCTATAAGTTGCACGTTGTAAACGATTGCTGCTACTGCGTGTTACTGTGAATTAAATGCCATATAAGATGATGAACTTGTAATAAACGATAAAATCTTTATAGCATTCAAGCAGATGTAAATTTGTTAAAACAGTAAAACTCAATGCCCTGTAGTACGGTATTTCTTGATAAAGAATGAATCAGTTTACATCGGAAATGGATATTTTGAGAGCCTTTTTTCATCGTGAATATATGTATTCCTGAAGTTAGTATGAAGCGTGGGTATTAAGATTTAAGAAAACGTAATGTTGTTGTGTGATATATTGAGGCTTCGTAATGACAGGCAAGTCAGACACCCGCAGTTTGACTGATCTACAGCTTTGGAATTTACTTCTGAGGTTGACAGACTTGATTTGTAAAGTTTTTAAAGAAGGCTAAGCAGATCTCCCTGGTTAACCCCTTTCATATTTTACAATAAGCTGCCCCTCACACAGCTGTCTATTTCAAATGAAGTAATATTAATGAGAATCCAGGATTCATCTTGCCCGATGCTTCAATCGTAATGTCCAGTGAGATCGCTGTGTATTGACAACAGACAGTGACAACTCGAGCAGGTATTTTTCGGGATCTCCACTACCAAGGAAAAAATGCAAAAACTACTTCGGCGCTCTCTGCGAGTTATAGAAACGGACGAAAACGAATAGCACCTGCCATTTCTTTTTCTGAGTCTTCCAAAAAACAAGGCGAAGACGAAGAAAAGAATCCATAGTGTTGCTATCTGGAGGCCAACTTGGAAGATCGGCTCACAAGCTGAAAAGTTAGAGAGTTCCGAAAACTTCTGTGCCCTGCGTCTCGTACTTTCTGGATAAAATAATGATGTTGATAGTTGTTCATGAACTTCTTATAATATTTTTAACGTCATTCATGTTGATTGTGGTAGGCAAAAAATTGGACAGAGCCGGTTAACGTTAAGTAAATTTTACGGTCATTTAAATTTACAATTTCATACTCTAACATAATGCATGTTTCTGACTCTAGTTTCACCGGATGAAAACTCATAGTTAAGAACTTTTACTCTTCAAAACACGAAAATTGTAAGAAAAGGCATGATCGTTGGAAATAAAGCTCATCATGACATACGAGTATACGTGGGCGACTTGTCCTTGAATGAGAAGTTTCATTGTAAAAATCCTATCAAAACTTACAAAACTTTGAATCATCGAGGATGCCAATGCCGCTCAAATTTTTATTTCATTTGTTTCTCGCCCAGCAAATGAACTAAAATTATGGAAGTCCATTTACTACAGACGCTGAGTCAGGCCTGCCGGCGACGCTAGCAACGAGCTCCTGGTCATAATTTTAGACAAACAAATATTTTCCTGAGGGAGTACATGAGCTGCTCTACAGCTACCCAGAAGGCAGTCTCGCACAGGGAAGAGTAGGAAAACTACATACATTTAAAAAATAAGCAGTTTTGGTGAGCTATTTGACTGCATTGTTGCATATGTTCCATGATTCTAGATGAAGAATCTGAGTTCATTAGTCGACATGATTAAAATTAAAATAAGCAAATAAATGGCACTGCTCATGAGAAAGGATTTAAATCTCTACATACCTCATGAGATGATAAATTAGTTAGAACTATTATAAAGTAATGTATGTTTTTCTATGAATCAGTCAGTCAGACAGGTACAACTGATATATTTTTTATTTCAGTCGATATCGAGACGATCACAATTGTAAAGAGTGTTTATTCACTATAATGGATCAAAGCCTGCCGTGTGAATGAGAACCTACCATTCTCTCTTACAAAAAAAATTTTGTTTATCTTGAATACTGTAACAGTAATGACTCTAATCTCTTACTTCTTAGTAAGCCTCGCTCAGTTGAGGTGCCGTCCACATAACGGATATGAATTTGGCGACGTGATTAAAGACTGTGACTGTGAGAGACACTAACGCCCGTGCAGTGATGTCCAACTCACGATTTCGTCACGATGACCAATGAATTACAGAAAGTATACCTTTATAGATCACGGTTGCTGCTTCGTTGGTATTAATTCAGTAATTAAGACCTGGGTCTGTGTATATTTAAATCTCGCGTGCATGAATTTAAATAAATTGCTGCTTCAAAAGGAACATGACACGTATGACAACGCTTTGTACCTGTAATTATGTTCAAATTCTCATAAGGAAATAAATTGATGGAAATAATAAGGGAATCAAACCAGTGCTCGTGGAACGTTAAAGGAAACACATACAGTTTGATCACTTCAGAAGCGTTCGAGATTTCTTTGCATTATTTCAGATTGTGAAATAACTTAAAAATCGAACTGATTCCCGCTAATATTAGAAAATTTTAATATTTGTAAAACATCTGGCCTCAAAAATGCAATAAGTTTTATGAATTGCTGGGCCCCAGCTTAAAAATGTTTCATGATAGACAGAAATTCGATGGGTTAGAACATCAGACTTACGCACTAATTGGTCTAAAATAAATAAACTATTGTCAAAAAATGTAAAGGTTACGTGTTACAAATCATTTGACTTTAGTATTACATATTTTGTTAACTTTATCAATAAATATTGACCATACTAGAACATAGTTTATCATTTTAGCCGAGGTTCTTATTATTCATGGAACCAACTTTAATTCTAATTTGAAAACTTACTTGTTTTCATTGAAAATGAAAATATATCTTCATGAATTCGGAAGCAACATCATGAATTACATATGTGCCCCACTTGGGCTTAAGCTCCGTCTCACTTCTGTACCCATAAAACGTTGTGTTGCTAAACAGATTTTTTCTCTGTACTGCGACAAAAAAAAATCTGATCTCGTCCTTCTACTGAAAGGTTTTCATTTGCCCTTTTTTCATTGAAATTAACTTGCAGGACCTTTAATTACAACCGATCCTTCGTAAGTAAAATACAACGAGCTCGTCTTCTACTTCTGCAGTGCACAAAACTTCAAGTTGCCCAAATTAGTTGTATGCTTCTAAAGCCCAATTAAAACAACGCCCAAGTATGAATAATTAAAGAACATTTAGTTGAGCGGTAATGAAATGTTACCGTTGAAATTAATTTTAATGATGCCTACCGATTCATCTTCTGCATAATGCCAAAATAATAAAATACCTTTTTACTTACCCTGAAAAGCCACTGTTTTTGGCACAACTGTGGGTAGCTTTGCCTGTTCTGACAGCCCTCGTCCACTCTCGCATTTTCTACAAAAGCGCGCAATTTGAAGTAATGTGCCAGAGCCAGACGCGCCTGCGAATCATGGATACAGTTGAAAGAATCGTGTCTGATTAATCAGGGGGCTTTTTGAAATAGAAATGTCATTGAAAGCTTCAAAAGCTCAATAGGAGGGCGAGCGGTGCCTTTTGATGGAAATGACTGCCCTCTAAATCTTGTGCCCGAACGTGCGATAAATGACATTCTTTGATGGACGAATGAAATAAAGGCCTTAGAAAAATTTAATACAGTATTCGCTTATGATAATTCACCTGACAAAGTTTCCATTATCACAAATGGAAATGAGCAGGCACCATTATTTCTTTTCAAAATATCGTAGCTAAAGTTTGCTTTAATTTGAAAGTTGCACTGAAAATATGGTGTTAAAAAATTAATTGCATGCTTCAATAATACATGCATTCTTCAAAATCGTGCGAGTTATTATGAGCTTAAAAGGAACAAAACAGGAATTACGTGGCAACTAAAATATTTTGAGGCCTTTGTTATTATAAAAGTAATAGAACAAAAAGTATTTCATTTCTTTCAAAACACAGCAGTCAAATTATCAAACGTGAATTACTAACTAGAAGCAATTCATTTCTAAAGAAAAAATAATTCAAGCACTGCTAGATCTTCTGCAAGTCATTCACTTATATTCAACTTCACAGCCAAGAATTTATTTTTTAATCCAGACTATCAAACATTTGACTTTCCTGACAGAAACAAGTGTGTGGAGGCACGATCCATTCATCAAAACTGGTCTCCCGAGTAAGGATCATTTATTCTCGATTGCACTACGGGCATGAAACTTCATTTTTTACAATTTTCGTTGAAAAGATTGTATTCAAATAAACTGCCAACAAATAAGTACTGCAGATGACAAATATTGTGAAGTTTTGAAACATTATTACTATCAGGCGAGTACATGAGTAAGATTTTCATGAAGTGCAAGTGAATGGTAACTGTACTCGTGCAAGGTTCACATGACATAATTGAATGCGATTTACGAAAAGCCTCCCCTAGAACAGACAAGATCAATTTTGTCAGTGTAGTTTTAATAATAAACCAGCTCTATGAGGATGGATGAGAGCGTTTTTAACTGTTCTGGGAGGCATCTTAACGTAAAAGAACAGTGATAATTCTCAGCCGCCTTGTCAATCTCAGCATTCAGTTTCAGCTGCTCCACAGGCCCTAAAACTAATCACGTTCAGGTGCATCAAAATTTAAATAAGTTACTCTCAGCTATGGAGCTTCAAAAAGGTTGTATGTTATTTCCAGGGGTTTTTGTAAATCGACCTTGACCTACATTTTCATATTGGCCCTATGATTATATCAGACCACCCCCTCTGATGGGATCATTACGAGTAAGTGGTTATAGAAAGGCTTTATGCAGAAGCGGTTACATGGTTTCGGCATTATAAGATTATTGATGATTTTGCAGGCCTTTAAGAACAAAGAATTTGTCGGCGAGACTTCCTTTGAGCTCAAAATACCCTTGCGATATTTCGGCCAGTTTCTTCGGTGGCGCCTCTATATACGTCCAAGGAACTGCAGGGCCACATTTTGTGCCCTCATATCGAGGTCAGTAAATCTCGATAATCCTGGCCGCCGAGAAACCTAGAAATGGAACCACAAGAATTCCATGCCAGCAGTTTCAGATCTACACATGCACACACAGATGACTAAAGTCCGTCTTTCGCAGTCAAGTAACATCTTACGAAATGTACGGCACTTTTTGTGTTTTTTGCAATCTTGAAAGCAAAAGTCACCGAGCAGTGAAGATAAACTATAATTTCACATTTGAATGACATCGAGCTCGTTTAAGTAGCTCAAAAGATAGCCTTTTATATATGATATTGGAATCTATACTCTGAGAACTAGGTTGTTATTCCCTTTTGTGAGGAGTAGCAATTGAAGTTTTGTTTGTCTTTCCAAACTTTAATCGTGGCGAAATTAGTGGGAAAATTTTGTATCTTTTCCTCCCTCAGAAATCGTAACACAGAACTGTAAAAATGACAATGGGGTGGAGAGCTTTAAAAACATTTAATACTGACAAATTGGCGTTGACACTCGAAAGTAAGCTGACGCTAAGTGTCATATCACTCAATTTGAAAATTTTAAAGTAAGGTCAAGTTGCCTCGTAAGTCATCTTACTTCTTGGAGCACAATGTAGCGCTAGTCCTTGTACTCGCTGATATCATGAATTGTGAAAGTAGTTAATTTCAAAACAAGCAACGAATAAGAATCTCCTTTATGTATAATAATTCAGGATAATTGTAATAGTGTTGAATCTTGAGGCTGTTACTCAATGAAGAGCCATTTAATTCCTGCATTTTAGGATCCAGTACAGGAATTCATAGGAATTTCTGCAGATTGAAATAGGATTCTAAAAATACTGCCATACGTGTGCAACTATTATCCCTGAAAATAGATTTTGATTTGTTTACGAGCTTGATTAGCTTCTTCGCATAATCGTACGTCATCCAATTTATTTCAAACTTTCAAGAAGAATGATGAACATAGAATTTCAATTTACATTTGATTTAGATTAGTTTAACCCTGAAAGAAGGGATCGTTTCCATCATCTTATGCCGTATACTAAGAGAGTAATTGTGTTTTCAGCTTTTCATGAGAAATGTTAGTGGGTATTGAACAAGCTGATAGACCAACTTTTTTCCTAACAAACTCTAATATTAATGATCAGAAATACCTCCTGATCTCTTACATAACAATATTTACATTTGTAAATTGTGGGGTTCTATAACTCAGAAGAACATGATATTCTGTATCAAAAGGTGCATGGTATTCAAATGTCATACAAATTTGATCAAAAGTATGTTTTAATATGAGGCTTCATATAACTATCGTGATGCTCAATTCACATGATCGCAAATTTTATTCAATATATTTGTGGAAAATTTCAGCACAATATTCTCTGGAGACCAAATAAACAAAAATGCATGTGTTTGTGCAGTTGGTAGAGCAAGACTGTACTCCTGTACAAGGGGTGATGACAGTGAGTTTGTTGGAGAACAGTTGTCGAGGATTTCACCGAGTGATTGATATCTCTGCATAACAGTTCATTTATTCAGCTCGTACAAAACAGTACGCTATGTTACAGCGAGGATGTAACATACTTTAAATTGTCTCATCTACAGAACTTTGGGAGGAAAGTGATACCCGAGTTAGAGTTCATGTTTCTCTTAACTTGATGATACAAATAAAGTTAGCGGAGTCGTTTGCGTCTGAGACGACAAGTTCCACCCATGACATTGGAATGAGACAATTGAAATTATCAGAGTTTGAAAAGAACAACACACTCGCAACTTTCAAGGTCCATAGGAACTTCTAATAGAAATTCTGTGGCTGCAGATTGCAGCTCAAAATCTGCAAGTTAAGCAATAACTTTCTCTCATGTGCCTAAAAAAATTGATGACCGATTTTGATTTCATAGTTTATTGGATTGACGAACCTCCAATAACTCATATGAACTTTAGGACATTTACTAGAATTGTCAATAAAACTTTCGAGGTCCAGTTAAAAATGGGGTTCATTAAATGACATAAATCTTTTGTGTTAGCAACCAGATAACGTAATTAAGTTCAATTTTTATGAAAGAACTGTCATCGGTTATTGGCATACCTCATGGACATGACTGTATCGTGTTAAAGTGAGCTTCTCTTTAAAAATGATGACTTGCATTTATTCATTCATTTGTATGATACAGTATGAGATAACGCTGGTTTAATTTTGAAAGAGGATGAATTTTTAGCCTTTTTCATTCACTGAACGTAGTACAAAAGAATTCTAAATCTGCAAAATCATGAAACTGGTTTCCAAAATTATTTCAGTTGAAAATAAATGCAACAATGCTCATATCTGAAGAATTTGCATGCAGTGAAAAGTTTAGCTAAGAGGTGTTTCTAGTACAGTTAGAGTTCCAATTTTCCACAAAATGCAAAACTCGTCTTTGCCACGGCTGTTACCCAACGAAATGAGCTTCAAGTGAAAACATGTAGAACCTTTCATGTTCGAAATTGCGTTCTTCCCTCAGACAAATGGTTTGCTCTTATAGCAAGAAAGTTTTTTTTTACTTTTCTTCTTGGAAAAAACAATGAACACTCTAAGTTTGTGTTTGTTTTCTCTTTTTTGTCTCTTTTTGAATACCCTGCCTGCTTATTTTCGTATACTCTTACTTCCGAATGAAAACATATTGAGGTTTAATCGTAATTTGTGTGTCCGGTTCGAGCACGTTAGTTTGGACCTTCACAAAGAAGTCTGAGAGAAAATGAACACAAGATTTTTAAAGTAGGCACCAAGCGCTTGAAATGATGGACATCCGAAGCGAAAAAGATGAAAAGACAGTTTTTCTGCACCCTCTTAGATGAGCGACTAACTCCAAAGATAGGGAGTAGTGTGATTGCAGTACATAATGTATAATAATAAAATATACGGTAATAATACTTATGTACGATAACATACTATAAAATATGGGTTTTATTTTAAATCATCGTACGATTGTCAAGGTTCATATCTAGTTACTATTTCATGACAGCGACGACAAATTCATTTATCAAATTTCAATAGAATCAAGCGGCGTAGGAAATATTCCTAGAGTAAATTGTTATTGTTTTTTCCTTTAATAATGAGTAGAACCCCATTTTTTGCTCCCATCAAATAGGCTTACACCTGTAAAATGGAACATCATTCCTCCCTTCGAAGAAAAATCAATTAAAACTCGCTTGGAAATTTTTGTCACCTAACCTACATTTTAGCAGGCCAGCTATTAGCTATTTTGAATTTTAGAGCACAACGTTTTCTTGGTCTTAAAGTTATTCATTCAATGATGCTTTCTTGATGATTAAAATCTTAGAGTTGAAAATTTGACGTATAAAATGGATTGTAGCAATGCTGACGGTAAATAGTTATTATCTATTCGCGTATAGATTAATGAAACAGCAAAAAAGTTTTAACTCCTGACTAAAAATAAACCCGATGTTTAGTTACTTAAAATTTAATTGATGCTGAATTTGTGTTCAAATCAGTAGAGTGAAATGTTGTGCTGAAAGAGTTAGCGGCTTTTTAAAGTATAAAATTTACCTGTCGATCAGTTCTTTTCATTTATGTTTACCTCTTTAGTCACGGATAGGTGCCAGGTATACCCCACAATGTGTACACATTAAATTTTACATCAGTTGCAAACTCTATTTCCGTATATTTGAAATATCTAACATTTTTTAAATGAAAAACATGTTATGTTAAATCTATCAGAATGATATTTTGCAGTTCTACAACTCAACTTAAATAACGGCATTTTTTAAATTTACATTTACACATTAGATCATATGTTCAAGAAAGGAACACAGAAATTTCAGGCAACAAATCCATTTTTGCTAAAATATATTTCTATAAAATGCCATTTCCTGTGCAAAAAATTTATTCGTTAAAAGTGGGGTTGGGTCGTTGTACGAATTTTTCTATTCTTTTCTCGCTTTTCGTAAGAATATTCTGTACATACTTTTATCAAAAGCTCGTCTCACACGACGTTCTGAAGGTTTCTTGGTGTTGGCCATCTAACGACCAGACCGTTTTCTAAATTTCGCTAGATGCAAAGGCCGAAAATTTACCTTGATTTTTCTAGCAGAGAAAAAAAAGCATTCGTATTGTGGAAGGCGAAAACTGAAGGCTTCGGAAGATACCGGACGTCTGCGAAATGGCGGACGCTGCTTAAGCTTTGGGTGAAAAAGAAGTTTGCCTTGAATAGAAGTCCTCCTCAAGAATTTTCCACGAAGCTCTTTTCGGATGATTGAAAGGCAGGTATTGTATTCTACGTTTCTGTTACAAAACTCCATAGGGAAAATTCTTGCTTCGGATAGCTTCTTGCATGAGTGATATGAATGCCAAAATATAAAGCCAAAATCTGTCACAAACACTACGAAAAGCTTCCATTTAAAAATTTTTTACAGTGTTATGAGTATACAAAAGAAACAATAATATGTGTCTTATGTATACGAAAATAATAATGTATTCATGTTCCCGTTGATATGTTTCCTATTGTACTAATTTTCGGCTAGTAAATGTTTTATGAACACAAACATGTTTTGCCATGTTAGTTCAATTGCTACTGGCTAATAGAGACTGTAGCATCAGTTTTCTACCTTAGGAAAGAAGTTCAGTGAAGATGTTTTCGATATCAGAAGGTGTGAATAGATTTAATGTTTTTAAACGACGGAAGAAAACAAAAAGAATGTTTTCAAGCATATAAAGGGTTTTGAATAAATTGAAAAAATTTAATTTTTTTACACAGGCATAGCCCTCAATGGATGAACTACAGTTTCATATGATACCAAAGACAAGTAAATTTGATATATATTCGACAAATATCAAATTCGATTTCACATTTACTCATAAATGTCTTGTAGATAAGCCAATGAAAATTTCTACGAATAATATCTATGTAAACATTTTGAAATTAGCATTGGTGCTTTGGACGATCGTAGCATGCGTGCATTCATATTTGCACACACAAATGCGCATTCAAACAAATATCATCGCATGGATGAGGAAACGTTATGAATTAGTAATGAACGTACATATTTTGTTAATTGCATAATTCATGTGTTTGATATTTGATAGTCACCTATTAAGTGTCAGTATCAATTTCCAGCACTAACCTGACCATGATGTAGCTAAAGCTTTTCATAACATTTGCAAATAATTAGGCGTCAACTGTTGTGTATAGTGTAAACTGTTTAGCATTTGATTAGTAACTTTACCTGATAATGTGGATATCAATTGACGGTTGAAAAATTCTTAAGATCTTCTTTTGAAGTCAGGAATCATTTCAGCAGAGGACAATAAACTGATAAAGATGACCTAAAGTGTCTTGAACTACCGGTGCATCTAATGATATATTACCAGAATAGGATAAAGCAACAAGAACGAGCCGTTTGGTTGATTCTTGGGTTGTTGCCTAAGCCCTCTGCACATCATGTACATACGTACACCTCAACTACGTACGCATTTCAGTCACGTGCGCGCCCTTTACTCAAGCACGAGCATTTCAGTCACACACTTGGACTGTAATCCTCTACAGACCCTAAGAGTTAGGGATACAAGGGGATTGGTGGTCTCTTATCCATTATTTGCAACAAGTATTTGAGTACCTCTGCTACTCAGCTCGAAACAGAGATGTTTCAATAACAGTAATGTCATCTGAAACAACAGCCATGTGAAGAAACGGGATAAAATGACAGACATGCAGTAAAAGCTCAAATTAAAAATTATAGACGATTGTGTTTCCTGAAATAGCAGTTGAATGAAGATATTGGAAAAAATCATTAGCGTGAAAGCCAAGTGATGTTATATATGGCTTATGGTTATGCCTCATATGGAACAACTTTTGGGTAAAAAAACAGTTAAAATGAACATTGTGAACTTAAATTTAAATTGAAACCGATGTACGATTATGTGTCTTCTGAATCGAGATTTACTGCTATGAAATTAAATTTAAATTGACATACACGTAAGATTATGTATTGTTTGGATCAATATTTGTATGAAGAAACTCTACAAAATAAACAGTTTGAATTTGAGAAACCCCAAAATTTACGTAGTCTAGATTCTAGAAATTCGTTCTACTCCAACTATGTGATAAAATTGTGATCAATTGTTTTAGCAAACCGTGACTTGTGAAAAACATTCTTCATACACTCATCCGATTTAGTGGCAGACTATCATTTATTGGGGTGCTAATAACTTTTTGATACATACAAATATGTTCTCATTTAAGTTACTGATCTTTGGATTAATAGATAAAAACTTCCCTATGGGTGCGACATATTCCTATTACCTAATTCTTCGCAAAATGTTGAATCTTGTAATTGTATCAGGAATAAAATTGATTTCTTGCCTGTTCGTAAAACCTTCATTTCAGTTGTAATAACTTTGTGTTAAGGCCCCTAGTAATTTTGTCTGTTTTTCAGAGACGGTAAACTTTTTTAACGCTTTTCTAACACCCCTCTAACTTCTCTAACTTCTCTATGAAACTTTCGCTGCGCTCTAGACTTCATCCTTTGCTATCCGGATGCTGCGCACACACCAACTTGCATACTCTACAATTTATTCTATCAAAAGACACATTCACAACACCAGGCCTAAGGAACATCTTCATATATCACTATCACAAATGTAACACTATCATGAATGTAACACTATTATGAATATAACACGATCATGAATGTAACACTATCATGCATATAACACTATAATGAATATAACAGTGTCATGAGTAGCTGGTAATATCTTTATAACTGCTATTTATTTTATGATGCCAGCACATATTTTTTCTGCTTTGTAAATGGATCAGTAAGCCGCAATAGCTCGTACGTTTGCAAACTGCTTTTCCAGTATCTGGTTGTGCCCTAAAAACTTTTTTTATACTTAGCCTGCTCGTGTTAGTTTTGTAAAGCAATCCTTTGAATAATTATGTTGTTTATTACTTCTGTGGAAAGCTCCTGAAAAACGCAGTTTCAAATTAGGGGAAAAATTTACCCTAAGACCAGAATAAGCCCCAAATATTGTTGTTTGCTCGTCTTCAACTCTACACGTAAATTAAGTTAAGGGAAAAATTTTTTAGGCTTCTGCAACCTTGTTTGTAAACTGAGCATCATTATTTTTAGCTTCCATGAATTAGCTCAAGCACAGAATTAAAGCTGAAATTGTAAATAATTTACAAAATATTATAATTAGAATAGTAATGGTAAAAATACTTGATATACAATTTATGTCATTAAGGAAATAAGTATCATTACCTAATTTTTAAATGCATCCATTGTTTAGATTAAAAATATTTCTGAGTTATTTTCAGGATTATCTCTTTCTACCAACAATACAAAATTACCTTCTGATTACTGAATTATTTGAGCAGATATATTTACTCCCAATGTGTCCATAGTTTGAGTCACTATTTCATTTTTACAGGTAGGTGTTGAGTATACAGTACATTTCACTTTTGAACTTAATCTCAAATTGGGCGGTATAAACAAATTCTAATCGCATCGTCGCACTGAAGTACCTGCATTTTTTAAAATCCTCTCTCAAATCTCATCATCAACGACGTGAAGTATGAAGTGATAACAAACTCACCTTCACTGAGTTAGAACCAGTTTTTGATATCACTTTTAGTCAATGAAACTACGTAATCAATCTTGTAGTTCTCAACGGATATGCATAAGCCAATGATACATTCGAATATGAAAGTTTACTTTACCGATATAACTGTTTTTGGAAGCGGTTTCGTGTCTCACACACCTACTAATGTAAAAGTGAAATCCCAATCTGACCAGTCACGTTAGCTATTCTTAATTATACTAACGAATTTTCAAAACGTTTTAAAATACACTTAAATAATTTATCCTGTCAGCTTCATCCCAAATCAAACAAAGAGAGTGACCGAAGATAACTCAAAACATTATCCTACGGTATGTATGGCTACCACATTCAAGCACCATGGTTGTCTCCATTGTTTCTATTTTATTGGAAATTATGTTAACGTATTTTTGACTGTCTGGTAGCTCTGGCGATTCACCTTCATCAAGTAATGGTGCAATCCCTACTTCTCAAGAGAGCAAGACAAGGTCTTAATTGGGTCTGCATCAAAGTTTTAGTGGTTAACAGTTCCAAAGCTCACACTTTTGCATTCTACATTGGCGTCTCGTTTTCTAAATGCAACTCTTACTTTTAGGATCGGCCTCTGACAAACGCTCCTTGTCCTTTAACTTTGCCTCTTTCTAACCGGATTCTGACCGCACAATTATATGCAAACTCTTCGTTTTATCTAGCATCCTCACACACCAATTCTATACAACTATATCACTCATACCACACATCTCAATTATTATTTTCATGTCTTACAGATTGTACCGTCTTTTGTCAGCTATTATTGTCAAGTTTGGGAACAATACAGGCATTTAGAATTATGGACACCATTGAAGAATTTTTTCACATTCCTGTCAAGACTTTACTATACAATACGTACATGTATTAACTTTCAACTGCATAACTCAACTGTTTTTTTCTAACTGATGACCAAAGTTAGGCTACCGTGTCGGCTACACCTGGCTATGATACACATAATGAAACGAGAAATTCATATTTTCCCACCAAATTTGAGAGGATGAGAATATACAGGAAAGAGAAGCGGAAATAAACGATGAATGAACAACCACAGAAAGAAATTCACATTGCTGTGCTCAGTTCTGTGAAAGTTTTCTACGAATGGATTCAAGTTCAAATAAATAAATGGCTGAACAATTATTAAGAGATTCAAAAGAACAGTATCATTTCAGATTAAAGGTGTAGAGACGTAAACATATTTTTTTTAAAAACGTGGTACTCTCTTGTTTCCAGTTGAATGTATTTAATTTAATTTGGTATTCAATACTTGTCCAGCTGAAGACGCATATCGTGCCAAAACTTTGAGCGTTCTTCTACATTTTGAACAGTGTGAGTGTTCCAACATTTTCTTTGTTTATTTTTCTGCAAATTTTGCGCTCCAAAACTCTAAGAATTTATTTTTCTAGCACCATCTGTCAGGAACGCTGACAGCATTGGTGAGCTGGTGCTTTTATTCACGGAAGTATTTTTTAGTTTTGTGTTGTTTTCCACTGAAACTGGGGCTTCCCAGTATGGCAGGGGGCTTTGCGGCCAGACAACGAGGAGTGAATGGAGATGTTCTGGTTAAAATTGCTATGTAATCTGTTACCAACAATTGTTAGCGTAACTTTCGAGGTTTACAATTGGATTTATAGTGTGTACAACTGCTGATTACTGAGCGATGAAAGTTTTGCTTCAGAATATAGCGCTTTCTAGCAAATTTACTGTAATGTAGCATTACACACTGGAACTAAGTTGTGTGTTGCTTCCATCCTCTTTGTATTCGTTGGAGTACCTGACCGAGTCCCAACTCGCTTGACTATATGTTTTCAACTACTGATCAGAAGTTCTGATTACTATTTTTAAAAAAATTGACTCTCTTAAATTGAACAATTTTGATACGATGCTTGAAGGTGCATGTTGCCTCTTTATAGAGGAACTTAGAGACTGCCAGGCTAGGATTGCTTTCTAGTGTTGCAGAGCGATGCACTCGACGCATTCGCTAACTTCGTAATAGGCAAACTTTTTGTCCGAGTCTGCAGATTGTCGTCGTGCTGGTGTAGTTGAAGGACAGAAGCCTACGTTCTTGGGGCTGGTGCTCAGGGATAGGGGAACTATGAACAACTAACAGTCAATTTTTTATTAGTAAAGACGAACAGTTTTCTTACCTGGGAATTAATAATTCACACTAGTACGTATAGTTCAACGTGGAAACGTCTTGATAAATCTTGTCCAATTATGCACACTGCCTCTACCTTAATATGGAATAAGAACAATTAGCTTATAATACATTTTCTAATCTATAAAGAAGCATTAGTAAATTGTAGTAATAGGAACAGTAGAAATGAGCTCCAAAGTATACACTGAAGTCACATAAATAAAAATAAATAAACATGAATTCGGATCAATTTGATTGAACTGTGGTTTAAGCCATTAACAATTTCATTGGTAATTGGCCAGCTACTGATTGTCTGGCTTGCGGAGTTTTAGCTTTGGTGACGATTATCCTAACCACTCCTCCTAAATAAAAAAACAGTAGGTGACTAACATAATTTACTTAGCAAAGCAATCAACACGTCTTCCAAAACGTCTTTGAACTAAAGAACAGAGTATCTATGCCATGTTGAAATTCAACACCACAAAGTTCTGCATTTGATACTTTAGATTATCTCGGTTAACACTAATTGAGCGTGAAAGAGAAACATGAGCCTAATGTGTTGGAAAATGACTGTAGTTAATGAAGTCCACGAAGCAAATAATAGTATTTTGTTCAGTCACATAGCGGCGAGGAGAGGAGCGATATGACGAGCGATGAAATATCAGCGAGTCATGCTTAATAATTCTTTTTTGGTCGGACAATTATCATAATATAGCATCATCTTGATGATATACCATCAGCAAAGTTGGGATAGCATTGCTAATACAAAAAAAAATTCCTATAATAAATTTTTCAAACTTATGCACGTCTAAGGACTACGAGCTGTTCAATCAGTAAATCTAAAATTGTTAAGGACAATGTAAAAGGTAACATAACATTTAAAAAATCTTGAGAAATTCAGATTCCCGAAGCGCAACCACGGCTTGGTCCCCCGTCACCAGCCCTTCATAATTTCAGTTTGGGCTGTGCAACTTTTTCTGAAGTTCTAATGATTTACCCCAACATTTTCCCCTCATAAAACAGGATTTATTAATTAACTGTGTCTAATTATAGTATACTGAGAACTACAGATTAACGTC
This sequence comes from Trinorchestia longiramus, assembly GCA_006783055.1. Taxonomy (NCBI): domain Eukaryota; kingdom Metazoa; phylum Arthropoda; class Malacostraca; order Amphipoda; family Talitridae; genus Trinorchestia; species Trinorchestia longiramus. The sequence continues at coordinate 17,607 of VCRD01001590.1, read as the reverse complement.
CACATGGACGTCTAACAAAAAAACTATTAACTAAAACTATTTCTAAGACTAGCAAATCATCACCTATTCTGCAACGTATTTAAAAAATTGAAAATTACATATACGATTGCTATGACTTAGGGTATGACTAATTGTTGAAGATATTTACGTAAAAACTTTGGTGTGTATAACTATATAAACAGCAATATTATCTCATTGTATACATAAGCGTTCAAAATAAGTTTGCAAAGTATATTATAGTTCCAGATAATGTGTACAACTAGCCTTATTTTCATTAAGAACAGGACAAATTTAACTGCGTTTTCAAGACTAATAATATTTTTAGTTCTCCAGATACATACATAGAAGCTTCTCTTTTTTGAAGGGCAAATAAAAATGTAACTCTTTTGTTCTGTGAAAATTTTATCCCATCCTATTCTCGGTGTCATAGAATTGCACACCTTATAAAAGTGAGTCATTAATAAAATTGAAACTACATAGAAAGGCAGAACATCATGTAACGATTTTTTCTTTTGGTCATTGAGAAACGTTATTTTGATACAAATTATTCTGAACATATGGACAAAATTAATTCGAGATCGAACTATTCAATCACGAATGTAATGACAGTTAAAAAAATAAAACCCGATTAATTATAAGATCTAAAAAGTGCAAATTCATGAAGATTATTTAATTAAAAATTTCCTCAGGAAGAAAATCAGACGCAGGTTTCAAGTCAATGATTCTATAGACAAAATATGTGTTACAGGCGTGGTCGTAATTTAGTGAAGTACCTCAATCTTGTGTACTAAAGACTATGAATTAGATATATTACTTTAAAAAATTCACGTGTTATACAACACTTTTTTTGAAGCGTACTCATTCACTGTTTATTTATTTCATAAAAAGTTAATAAAATGTCCAGCAGATAAAAAAAATTAAATATTCATAGTAATACCCGTAGACTTTAATGACCTCACGTATTGCATCTTATTTGCTGAACACTAATACTAGGTATTTAAATAAACAGGGTGTGATATTTCAATAAGAAAGAATTATTCATTAACTTCTTCTGAAGATAAAAGTAACCCTTCTGTTCCTAAAATCTTAAAAAGTTCAGTTAATTTATAGCTAAAATATCCATAATGTCATTGAAATATTGCACAACTATTTAGCATGAACGGAAAACATTCTGATTTATTGGGAATAAATTCTACTTTGAAATCCGTTTAAAAAGCAATCTCATAATTAGTTTGACTTTAAAAGTGTAGGCTAAACTGACAATATTTAGTTTGCCATAAAAAAACGATATTTGAAACTAACTTCCCGTTGGAAATGTCATTTATTTGTATTGTTAAAATACCTGGAATTGTGGATCCTGTCCTTGCAAACTCCACAGCACTTCTCGTTTTCGAGATATTTGCTTGGACAGTAATTCCTATCGATTGAATAGAGTGATAGGTCATTGAAGAACTAAGTTCTTGAAGGGCCTCATTTGTCGATCTAACAATGATGGATCACAGACGTGCTCTAGCCTGACTGTTGTTCCAAGGTCAGTTAAATTATGATTGGAAACTATTGGAGAAATGAGAAATGTGATAGGAAACTATTGGAGAAATGAGAAATGTCATAGGAAATTATTGGAGAAATGAGAAATGTGATAGGAAACTATTGGAGAAATGAGAAATTCTATGCAGTAAAATTTCTTAACTCTCTCATGACAGTCTCAATGATGTGCTTTCCATTTCTGAAGATGTTTTTCATGTAATTATTCTAATGTTGGCTGATATGTATGTCTCAAACAATAGAAAAAATCTATTCACAAAATCATTGGCGTGGGACCGACATTGGCGTGGCGTCAACCATCCCGCTGCCGACATGGTTGACGCGGCTAGAAATACGGCATGGGACTTGGGTAAACAACCGAATAATTATCGAAGTAATTATCCGACCCAAGAATGGGCCAGAAGGTTCGTTCCTATAGCCTCATTCTATTCTATTCTATTCTATTCTATTCATTCGTAAAATATTAGAGCAAAAAGCATTACGAATGTTACTTGTCTTTTCATCATTTACAATTGGAAATCAATTTGCGCTTACTTTTTTGGTTTCATGCAAAATAATTCGACTACACGTGACTTTCCACGAATGGGATTCATTGTAATTCTCTTTCGATGCAGTAATTTCATATTGAAGTTCACACCTCTGCACGTCACAAAATCCTCCACAAAGCAGTAAATTCAATGGCTTTTGCTAATTTTTCTGTATCATTGAGAGAAACATAATTCATGCTCGTGTGATAATTGAAATGATAAATGAATGCGCTAGTTCCGTCTCAAAATAATTGAAAAATATAAATTGGTGACGATTTCTTCAAACTGAACTGAAAAATGTTCGAATAGTAAAAGATTGTGCGCATGAAATAAAAACAATGTATATGGCAACGATGTCATTAGGATAGGGACAAAACCATCCAATAAGAGGAACCTCACTGCATATGCCTCGGGAAGAAAATATTTTACTCAGTGCGTGCTTCTTCCAGTACTCTGTTCCCACTGATCGAAAGCTGTAGCGGTTGCCGCCGCTCGCTTGTGAACCGTCGTTAGATTTAACTCGGACGCTTCCTAACTGCTCTGCGTACGTGCGCTGTGCAAGTTTGGTGAGTCTTAACAAGGTTCTTGTCAAACAACACTCGGAAAATCCTTAGAAAATCTCGCGTGCAAACAAATGCTCTTCTGAGCCAGGTAAGCAACCCGACCTACAATGCTTGCTCAGCTTAGAGCTTTTTATTTAACTTTGCTCTTGCAAAAAAAGTTTCCTCATAAAGAAGAACTTCCGTGACTTGACCGTTTACCTTCGACAAATGTAACTCGAACCTGAAATCTCGTCTATTTTGCACTTAAAGTCAGTTCAATGGGGAACAAAGAAAGTTCTATTTTCTTTCTACCGCACCTCCACAGAAGAGAACGAGAAAAGAAACCTTCCAACACACGCCATAATTTTTCTTTAAAGGATAAAAGCTAAAAATAGTTTTTGATTTTCTAATCGTATTGCACTAATTTCTGAGTTTACTAAGAGTATTTGCGTTAGTGTTTCAAAGAGCATCAAAACTCTAATTACTGGATACAAAATAATGCATTCAGTTTAAAATAAATAGCACCCAAAGTAATTAGGTTTGTACTTTTCTTACCATCAGAACCTACACACAATACCATTGAAAAAGATTTACGAACAAGGTTTCAGTTTACTCATTTGAAATTTATACCGAAAGCAAAAAATCAAACACCTTTCTTGCTGTTCCTTTATAATGTTCGAAGAATTTCAGGCCACAAAGTCACAGTAGCTTGAGTTTCTGAAAGTTTCTATGAAAATGAAAATATATTCCTAAAGACTTTATTGCATGTTTCTACGGAATGCTTGCAACAAACCAAACCACCTACCAAAAACACATGATGTGGAACATGACTGTTTCACCGTGTCTGCATCACACATGCACGTAAAAAATTGTGAAGTTTGGTATGCTGAAAATATTGTATTATATATTTTTCTAATTTATAAAACAGATGCCTTATTAGTACCTTAGCTACCAATGTTTACGTTTAATTTCTATTTATTACGCTTGGTAGCTCCTATCTTTTTTGATCATACTTCATGAACATTCTTTTATGAATTTTACCCCACAACGAACTTGGAACGAAAACATCAGATTAAGTTAATACCTCCCTGAATGTAATAAAATACTTTCATAGATGCTTATTGTTAGGGTCTCTTAGCGCAAAACAATTATCGCCTATTGAAATACTAGCAAAATGTATTGTGCAGAAAACAATCGCTGTTGTCAGATTTGTTCTTTGCAGTAATCAAATATCATTATCTTCCTCGTGAGCTGTTGTATGAGAAGATTAAATAATTTTTTAATTTAAAATGTGATGCAAAATTGTCTTGATAGTGAAACAATATAAAAGAACACATTGAGCTTCCAGATCAAATTAGAAGATCAGAATTCTTAAGCTCTAGTGATATCAGTGAGTTTGTTCAACGTGTTATGAAATTTAAATTGTCAATTTCCTAACTTTTTTGTGTAGGCATAGTTTCTGAACTAATAAATAACCTTTATTCGAAGTATTCTTTCATATAGCTCAAGCTCCCATCTACATAGAGAGTTCCAGCCTCCTCATTCAGTTATATACCGAAATATAGTTAACTTTTTTAGAAGTTTAATAATCTAACAGAAAAAGGGTCTTATCTAGAAACCACAATCATATAATTCTACAAATTAGCAGTGAATGCAAACACTTTCATGAGAGGCATGAGGGTTTTGTTTTCAGAAATATTGCTTTCATGTGCCCCAAGTAGAAAAAATCAAATGAAGAACCTCTTGATGACTGATTTAGCACTCGGAATATTAGTCAAAGCCTTCAGTTGTTTTAATCAAGCATGTCTCCACAGAAACACAAGCTGAATAGAACAGAATAAGGCAATAGAAACGAGCCATTCGGCATAGGGTTGTTCTGATTATTCAATATTCAGCTCTGCTCGTAGTATATAGTACTCGTACAAACTTATGTGAAGTAAGAGTAACTATTTTACTGATAAAAAATTAGCATGTGGGCAATGACCTGATGCTTGACACCGTGAAATTAATTCAGGAAATGAAAATAATAAATGACCACTGTCATGCGTCAGACATTATATGGCTGATCATCAATCAGATTGTCACTAAATGAATCAGTTTTCTATCAACATAACATTTTTCAGCGTTTCCTTCAGTTTGATCGCTGCTTTTCTGCACTATATATCATTGTTTTGTCATTTGTCCATGATTGGTGGGTTACACGTGTGTTCCATTTTTGTTAGGTTTATCTTGATATTTATTTTCTTACTAGACAGAGTATTTTTTTATAAATGTCGTCTATTTTCCTTCTCCGATAAACCACTTTTTTTTGGCTGCGTTATTATGCCTACGTCTGTTCAGTACATGCATGATCTGTACGTCTTCCGCGTGCATTCAATGTCAATATGGCGTAAAAGATTAACTTTTCCTACTCGCCGATGTTGTTGACAGTTTTACATTTATCAATTTTCTGTTTGTCACTGTTCGTGGAACTAATTTTTAGCTCCCACTCCCATGAGTTTATTACACTCGTATTGATTGAAAATAGTAATCAGGCGATTTTTACTTTTATTCTCTCTCCTAACTGGCTAAATTATTTTCCCTACTGTAAATTGTGCCCTCAAACAGAACACAATTTCAGTCTAAAATCATACTAGATTGTTATGAAAAACTTCGTAATGGTAGAACATCATACTGATTTTCAAAAATGTCAGTCAGTAATGATAATCTTCAGGCAGTGTACACTCGTTAATTTGTGTCAAAGTGGTCTACTCTAACATAAACTAACATGAGTTATAATATAATCAACGTACACTCCGGTCATAGCAAACGACAAGCACTATTCTCGCTCTAAGTAAATAAAGGTGTAGTCCTACCATACTAGTATAATAGTACTCCTCGATTATGTCTCCAGTGAGTACGTCCATGCAAAACTTAGTTCCCAGTTGAGACTACGAACACACAATCATTATCACCAGGTGGAGCATCACCCGCATCAACCGGCTGTGGTGCCCGACATGGTCGCCATTATGCTGATGGACGCGAGCTGTCGGAGACACACTGCAGAAACTGATTAATCTTCAAGGCAGGAATTGCTGGCAAGGGCTTGGCAAATTAAATTCTTTTTCTAAACTATCTGAAGATAAAGAGCACAGTCAGTGTTTTCTGGAAAAGATAAAATGCATTACACACCTATGGAGATCTTAAAAGTACAGTTTACTGAATTTTGGGCAAATGTGAATTTGTCATTTCAAGAATTTTGTTTCCTTAAGGAATAGCAGTTTGCTCTGGGGACTGTTTCTCGTTCGCAAGGGCTTGTAGAATTGGATCTTGTATTTACTTTATTCGTACATAAAATAAGTCACTGAATTTCTCAACTGGATTTATGATATGAGTTCCTGTGCAGAATAAAAAGTGAAAAATTCTGCGAAGAAAAATTCCGCTTACATAAATTTTGAATTACTGTAAGTTCTTCGTGAAAGTTTAAGGACTTATGTACGGGACTTTTAAAAGACATGAGAAAGATGAGTCAGTCCCGATTTGACACTGAAATATGCACTGTTGATCTCTTCAATGTTATTGATGTTCAACCAAGTTCTCATTTAGCACAGATATTTTCAAAATTCCCGAGTGAGGATAAGAGGCATAAAGTTTCATGACACGGCTAAGCAAAATTTATTGACGTTCTGATTAGGTCTTGAGATCTAATTTGACACTAATTAATATCAAAGATTTAGAATTTAGAGCTTGAGTGTCGATTACGAGATAAAAAAAACTATTCACTCCCGGCCATGACATGTTGAAACGAGGGTTTATAATCTCTCTGATAGTAATTGACGGCATGAAAGAATAGTTTTAAAATAGTCGATTTCATCATCATTTCTAAACATAATTATTATATCAAAACAATTAACATTTATATTAAAGACCATTTGATATAAATGTTATAAACACTTTAGGTACGTTTTCTTTAAAAGAAAATATTTCTCATCTATCAAGAAATTCAATCAATTACTGTCTTATTAAATCAAAACTGATGCATTATCCATGACTCTCTTTCCAAGTGCTAAGTTACGATCATATTTCTATGCAAGAAACGGCAATATTGAGAGAAGCTCAATCACTAAAACTTCAAGAGTCTAGCAAAGATTTCGAGCAACGAATTAATGTCTTTTAGCAGTAGCACAAGCACCGCTATTTGCAGTAAATTCTCCACCAAGTCCACTTTACCCTTCGAAGCGTTCCTTGCCACCAAAGCCAGCCTTTTCTCGAGGAAAAGAAACGAAAATACTGCTGGTTTATCGTCGAACAGATAATCAACTTGGAGAAAAATGTGTTCAAGTTTTCGAAGATTCCCGAGCGTTGCGGATGTTCCGCTGATTGATTCCTCAAGAAGCTGCCCAGCAATCGTCCAAAATCACAGGCCTGGAATTTTCTGCCTTTTTTATCGTTCTTTTAAGTTTAGTTTCTGCATCGCGTTGTGTTTACCTTTCTTTTCATGAACTTCCGATTTGATTACTAAATAAAACTGCTGTCGTCTGCGCTTTGATTAGTATTGATGTTATTATGGTCAATGATTAGGTTCATAAATGTACATAAATATATAAACAACTAGCAGACAAGTATTTAAGGAAAATTAATAAACAGGGGGAAAAGAGGAAAGGAAGCTGGACACATTCTCATTATTCGTTAGTCACTTTTGGTTACTCCCTGAAATCAGGTGCATCTATAAAATACAATGAACAAAAATGTACTGCACAATTACTTGAATTGATTTTATTCTATACTGAAAGAAACACACGTATATCAAGAAATCTAATTGTTTTATCAAGCTTTTACGTTAACGCTTACAAACAATTTCACAGCATATAATATATTTTACGAGTTATTAACACAATTAATACACTTGTGTATTGGTTTTACCAAAACATCATCCTCTGATTCAAAAATTGGGAAAGTCTAAATGTATAAAGAATAGAAAATCAAATTTTGGCACTTACCTTTTCAATAAATTAAATGGAAAATGTGTACAACAATGTAAATTCAAAAATTGATAGACAGAAGAAGAGTTGATGGAATAGAAAATTCTCAGCTACCAGTTATTAGGACGAAGACGTATGATAACCACACAGTTCTGCAGGTGCACTAAAATAGCAACATGGAAAAAAATACTTTTCACAGCTTTACCGTAAGATGACTGTTCAATTTTACTTTCATTAACTGATCTTTCATAAAGTAGAAAATAATAGACCACCCCTCAGAAAGCGTTACATTTTCTTACAATAAATTCTTAAATATTTGACGGTTAGGTAGCTTGAAAAACTGCTCAAACGATGTCCGACAAAGAAACGTGCCTTGTGACAATCTTCGAAGCTCAGCACGTACTTTTTTATTAAAAGAATTTGTCGGGTGCAAATCACCTCTTTACTACACTTGCGTTACGCTGATCACACGTCATTTTTCTGTTGTCTGTGCCAAGCGAGAGCCGTAAAAAGGAAAGTTTCTTCTATTACAGTCTTTCCAAAAGATGAAATTACCTTCCAACTTGACCTGGACGCTCGTGAGTTTTTGTTCTTATATCATGAGACAATTTTGCTCGTGGAACTTACTAGTTTTGGTTTGTTCCTCACGAACTAAATGAAGAATTGGCCTCCCGTCGTGTAGTCTCTAATGTACGCCCCAAAGCAACTACTGTTAATGTATATAGCTGAATGTATTGTGAAGGTATTATGTACATTTTAATTTTAAATTTTCATTTTAATTTTGAAAAATGTTCGGGATCTCAAAAACATTTGCAAAAAATATGGAATAAAATAGCAACAAGAATTTATAAATCATTTTTTGAATTCTAGAGGAAGAGATTGGTTGGTGTTAATGTAAAAAATAGTTACGCTAAAAAGTGCTATGACATTATTATGTACAGGGTGTCTCAAAAAAATGTACTCACACTTCGAATGACAAGATCCTTTATTTATGAACATACAGTGAAATAGAATAGCTTCGAATACAGAAGACAAATGTGATTAAAGAATCATGTTTGCAAATGTTCAAATTGATGACCATTATTGTCCAGACAACGCTGATAACGCACACCAAGGGTGCGTTACATTTACATTTTTTTAAGACACCCTGCATTATTTTTCAAGAAGGATATTTTTTCTTTCCTAAGTATCAGAAAAATTATTTTAATTCATTTATGTACAAACTTTAATTGTTTACTATGAATATTTTGTCTATATGTACCTTTATACAATTATTATATGAATTTCAACTGCTTGGATTTGTTGGGACTAAACTAAAGTAATAATTTCTTGGTGTACGAATAATTGTTTCCTCTCCAATTTAATGAGAACGTCTTTGCGGTTGTTGTAGACGTCATCATCACTACCTTTTCAGAAATTATTTCCTATCCCTGAATTTAGTCAATGTTACAGTAATAAACGTGCAACAATATGAGTGTATTAGTAAATACTTGTTTCATATCATTATAAATAAGAAATGATTCGATGTTATCTTAACTTAGAGCTATAAACTTTTGAACTCTATTTATTTATCTTTGTTTTTCCATTACGCAAACGTCTTGGAAAAACAAAAAGTTTTTCATTAAAGACAAGTTTTAGAGCAAGTAGATCTTTAGCTTCTACGTAATACCAACAAAGACTTCGAAGTAAAAAAATTAAAAAGATTTTCCCGAACATTACGTTCCTTCTAGTTAATTCACCCATAATCCAGTGCAGGGTAAGAATATAAGATATACTGCCTTAATTCAAGCATCACTAATGAGCAAGCTACAGCATTTTCTGTCTAAAATCCTTCTACCAAACCAAAATATTTTCTGAATGCGTGAATTTATTTTAGTACAAAAGAATTTTTAGTTTATTAACCGATGCGAGGTGTTTTTATTTAAACAATCTTTCCATACACCCCATGGAGTGTAAGAAGCTTTATTAGAAAAACTAGGGCATGTGGGTAGGCATGCAAATGAGGCCGCCCAGGAACAAATACTTGTCATATTTCAGAGGTCATCTCAAGGTCCGTGATCTCGGGAGTGCTTTGGAAGCTGAGTAAATGGGTGGTTGTATTTTCTTCTTAGCACTCACGCCAGGGGCACTTTGGAAGCTAGGATCTTACATCAGTTTTAGAGGCAATTAAATAGTGCTATGATGTACATCGTTTATGTAAGACGCAACCGCCTAAAAAAGAAAGGATTGAGTAAAATTTTGTTCATAGTTAGGATACAGTTGAAGTACAACGAAAATCGCACCTGTGAGATGAACAAAGCTGATAACTTCAGAAAGTTTTATTCATATGCTACGAGTGCTGTAGTAAACAATGCAAAATTTAGTTTTTAAGGGCCTATTCGTTAATAAGATAGTTAGGGTAGGTACATATACAGTGGGGGCAAAATAATACAACACGTTGATTAAATGGCCAGATTGCACATCTATAGACCATGTACAATTGCAAAAATTAGACTATATATAAACAATAGTATAATAAAGTTAATAATATATCTAAAACACACAAATATTTAATAGAAAAATATATAGGAACATGTATAATAAATACATGAACAAAAGTTTACAATACCCGACTTTTTTCTCGATATTATACATGAAAATTATTGTACAATTATTCCAGAATATTCTAATACATTCTTCTATTTGATAACCGAACTTTTGCCAGCATTCATCGCCAATAACGTGTTATTGGTACAGCGGCTCTCGTTCTGAAAGGTCGTAAGCATGGGTAAGAATAAGGACATCAGCCAAGATCTTCGTGAACGTATTGTGGAGCTCCATAATGAAGGTTTGGGGTATCGGAAGATGAGTGCAAAACTGTGTGTTCTCATAACTTCGGCTGGAACCATAATACATAAGTGGGAATGTCGGAATACGACTCTCAGCAACCCTCGAACTGGCCATCCACGGAAGATTAACGACCGTCCTGCTGGAAAATTGGTCCGAACAGTAGTGCAGAGGCCTCAAATTGCTCGTGAAGAATTGAAGGATGATCTCAAGGCATCTGGGATCGAAACCAGCAAACACACGATCAGCAGGACACTACGCCGTGAAGGTCTTCGCTCCCTCATCCCTCATAGGACACCTCTTCTCTAGAAACGTCACATCAAGGCCAGACTGATGTACGCAAACGACCATTTGAACAAACCAGCAGCGTTTTCGAATTCAGTACTGTGATCAGATGAAACCAAAATCGAACTATTTGAAAGAAACAGCACAAACCATGTTTGGAGGCAACAAAACTAAGAGTATAAATCAAAGTGCACCATACCCACTGTTAAGTTTGGAGGTGGTTCAATCATCGTGTGGGTATGTTTTAGCTCATCAGGAGTAGGTAAACTTAACATCACTGAAGGAACCCTGAATAGTAGAAAATATCATGAAATATTGGAAGAGCAACTCCTACCTTCAACTCGTTTTTTAAAATTAAAACGTGGAGGGAAATTCCAACAAGGTAACAATCCAAAGCATACTGCAAAGGAAACCAAGGAATGGTTGAGGATGAAGAAGATAAACATTTTAGAATGGCCAAGTCAATCCCCAGACATGAATCCGATCGAAAACTTGTGGAGGGAATTGAAATTAAAGATTCAGAAGAGAGGTCCCAATAACATCACTGATATCAAAAGAAATTTGCATTGAAGAATGGAATAAGATTACACCCGAAACTTGTAAAAGGCTGGTATTGAATTACTTTAAATGTCTCGAAACCATAATTAATAATAAGGGCTATGCAACGAAGTATTAATGTATGTACAGGGTGTCTCAAAAAAATGTACTCACACTTCGAATGACGAGATCCTTTATTTATGAACATACAGTGAAATAGAATAGCTTCGAATACAGAAGACAAATGTGATTAAAGAATCATGTTCGCAAATGTTCGAATTGATGACCATTATTGTCCAGACAACGCTGATAACGCACACCAAGGGTGCGTTACATTTGCATTTTTTTGAGACACCCTGTATATCTTGAAATGTGTTGTAAACTTTTGTTCACGTTTTTATTATACATGTTCCTATATATTTGTTCTATCAAGTATTTGTGGGTTTTAGACATATTATTAACCTTTTTATATTATTGTTTATACATAGTCTAATTTTCGTAATTGTACGTGGCGTATAAATGTACAATCTGGCAATTTAATCAACGTGTTGTATTATTTTGCCCCATACCGTATTTGCATTCATGGATAGATACGATATGTCAGTAATAAACTTTTGGGAACTAATAACCATAAAATTTCATACATGAAGCCTCTATTTCTCCGAAGACTAAGCTATGCAAATAGTACGGGAAGTGGTCTGGTTTCAAAAGCTTCAATATTTTGTTTTTCTACACCCTAAAGAAAGTTTTAGCTCGTCACGAACATGAGCATTTGGCTTGGCGACTTGGCAGAAGGACAGCAGCATTTACCTGAAGCAAAATGTTTCTGCAAGTGCCCTCCACGACTAGAAATGACGCTTGCTCTCTCTCTCTCTCTCTCTTTTGAAAAGACACTTCCTTTTGAACTGAGAGCGGCTGTTGAGTTCTCAACTGAGTCGTCATTTAAAAAAATGGCAATCTTTACCGAAAACGTAATACTTGGTTACTTTCTACAATACTATTTTCCTGTCTGTGCGAGACAACTTAGCTGTATGTATTGCAAAAAGGAACATAGTTAAGAATGATGGGATTTTAATAATGAAAGTGATTTCTTTGTAACTTAAAAAAACAAGTAAAATAGTGAGAATCATTATCAAAAGGCGATGTTTTCAACTGCGTTTATCTTCCAAGATCACAATCTTGGAATGAAGAGTTTAACAGTTCGAGCAAGTTCAATTTGTTTTCCATTCGAAAATATAAGTAATTAAAAAGTTTTCTAAGTACTGCGTTGATATTATTTATAAGGAAAAGAACTATGCTCTCAACTTATATCTTTCTTTTCAATTTTTCTTCTGTTAACTCGAAATTTTGCACCTACTTTGTTAATTTTTCAGGTATAGATCCTCTCTAAACGAGTGTGTTGGAAATAAACTCATTCTGATACCCTATAACATTACCTGTCTGATGACTACGGACAGCATGTGATCCACGCTCGTTTAATTATAGTAGTTGTGCTCATTGGACATTGCAGCCATTATACTCAATCCATCGGACACAAAACAGTCGCTTAACTTTCAAGATCCTCACAAGAGTCATTGTTGTAGAAAGTCTTCAACTTCTTAATAAGAGATAGCATTGAACTAAGAATGCTCCGAAGTTTCAAGCAGCCTCATAGTTGATAAGAAAAAAAATAAAATTTCCCGACCATTGTTCAATCGCTATGGTTTTCATATTTTCGAAATCCTTTACATTCGTGACTCACAATTTCACTCTACAACATGCAAAGAATTTACTTTTAGAATATATTTATAAGCTAATCCTTGAGCATAGTTTTTTGATCGTTCTTTCGAATGTTTAGAAGAAAAAGAAACACGTATAAAATTTTTAAACTTTTTTGCTGATACGTACGGTTTTATTGAAAATTCAACTATATTCAATAGATCCTGCATGAATGATGAATATAACTCAATTTTTTTCACTAGTGTGGTTAATTTGCAGATGAAGAAAATCTTTACCAGCGCTATATTACGTCAATAATAGTCCTTGTACTTGTATGCACTTATTCTCTGTCTAACAAATTAAATTACCTGTACAATATTTATCTGGTTTGACCTAGTGAGAATTACAATATTTTCAACTTCGTATTGCATTAATTCAATTTTCATACCTGTTGTACAAGAATATCATGAGAAAGGAATGTTGTAATTGTGTTGCGTGTCGTTTGTTCGATGTATTTGCTGAATAATTCTATAGACGCCGAAAAAATTATTTATTCTTTGCGCATTAATATACAAGTGCCGTTTTCAAGGTCGTCATACTTCCAAAGTTAAAGAGTGTTTCAAAGGTGGTAGTAGAATAATGTACAATAAATGTTTTGGTGGTTGTTGTACTTTCATATTAAATTGATATTTTGATAGTGATATGTTAAAAGTACGTTAATTAATGTAATCATTTCACATGTATGTAGAGCTGGCCTAGAATAGTTGTGTTTAGATTAATGAGGCAGTGTTCAGAGTGCTCAAATCACCAGCCTTTCTATGCACATGATAACAAAAAGTATTTCTTGTTCAACTCTAAGAGGAGTCTTTCTCCAATGGTTAATATCTTCACGCTAGTGTACCCAGCACTCAAAAATGACGGCAGAGATTTTGTGTTAATACTCATGCCATCAAAAATGATGGTAAATACTGTTGGAAAGATATTAAATAAAATTACACATAAGAACGCAATGGAATATATTTAGTTTTATATATATATAATATAAGAAATAAATATAATAATAATAATAAATAATATAATATAATGGAAATATAATATGTATATATATATATATACAACGAACAAACGTTTTAATTGAGTATTTCTTTAATGACAACATTCCTAGTGAAAACTAAGACACTTAGTTTTCTACTGCTGCAATTGACTCTGCAATTCGTGTCATTTTGGGTACAATGTACCCGAATCGTAGGGCAATACCCAGCCGAATTCGGTATCCACAATACGGACTCGAGTATATAAGGCTCTGGATCTCTCTAATTTTTTTTAAAGTGACACGAGACATATAATTAAATAAATAAATATGTGAACACACGACAGTCATTCTTAGTATTAGATTAGATTAGATGACTTGTTTTGTGTGCCTATGACTTCGTTAGGATGTCACGTCAGAGAACTCGGCGTGTAAAATTTTTGCAACCTGTGTTGTTCTGTCACCCGGAATGATAAAAAGGACATAATTTCGTCGTCTTATTCAAACCTACAGAATATGAACATCATTCTTGAATAATAACCTTAACAGGCTATATGCCCAGAATGATGACTTTATCTTTCAGTTTTTGTGTAAAATCCTGTAACAAACCGATATTCTTCTACAAATCTCAGTAATGGTTTCAAATTGTTCTGATCATCTATTCTTTAACTCCAAGCAATATTTTGAGTAATGGAGTATATTATCATCAGAGGGATATTTTCTTAATGAAATGAAAGTTTTCATGGTCGTAGTATAACAATAATCTGGAATTATTAACAAACACTGATAATTTGATCTAAAAATGTGTCTGCTATGTATTTAAATGTGCATTGGAATTTATTCTGAAGTATCTCCTCTAAAGCCTTGCGCTTTCTGTGACACTGTAAAGTTTTCTTTCAGACTTAGGACTACTTTGACCGCTGTATTCTACTGTACGAACTCTAAGTATATATTTTGAAAAAGAATTGGTCTATAACACATTGTTTTAGATGAGTATTTGGGAGCTCCGGTTTCATTGCTCACCTACACATTGTGAAAGGGTTCCTTGAGCAGTGTTAAAAAAATTTCATTCCTTTTGAAACCAGTTTTCACTGTATTATTAAAAAACGTTTAAGAGATATGTCGTTAATTATTATTGATATTTTATCTAATACTAAGAATGACCGTCGTGTGTTATACATTTATTTATACATTTATTTATACGTTTCGTGTCACTTCCAAAAAAATTAGAGAGATCCAGAGCCTTATATACTCGAGTCCATGTCGTGGATACCGAGTTCGGTGCACGGGTACAGTAATTAAAGAAATTTATGTTCAAGGAAATATGGTAGACTAGTGTACCCAGCCATCAAAAATTGTGGCAAATACTGTTGGAAAGATATTAAAAAAATTACATATAAGAACGCAATGCAATATATTTCGTTTTATGTATATTTACAAAGGACAAACCTTTTAATAGAGTATTTCTTTAATGACAACATTCAGAGGGAAAACTAGGACACCTAGTTTTCTACTGCTGCAATTGACTCTGCAATACCTGTCATATTCGGATACAATGTACCCGAATCGTAGGGCAATGCCACGCCGAACTCGGTATGCACGATACGGACTCGAGTATATAAGGTGTCACGTTTTTAAAACACTCAATTGTGTAACACCCCGGTCACTCTGGGGTCACCAGTGTCATATTTTTGGGTGGTGGTAACTATTCACCAATGTTATATTTTTGGGTGGTTGGTGTTCAGAGTTAGGTTTAAAAATGATTCGACACGCAACACACCACGCAACAATTTATCAGAAGGTAAGGTCAAGAGAGTCGTCTAGTGCACCTCTAGTGTGGGAATTCAATGATAACACGGGGACTCAGCTTTTGTTTATTTATTGGTTCGTAGGGCAACAGGTGGAGAGAAGACATCCGTTGTCCACGAGCAGAATTAGAACCATGAGTGATGATTAGTAGTTATGATCAAGTGTTATGATCAAGTGTTATGACCAAGTGTTTCGACCAAGTGTTATGACCAAGTGTTATGATCAAGTGTTATGATCAAGTGTTATACTTTTAATGAACTCCAAGGGTGAGAATGAGAAGCAAGAGTGATGGCTAAGAGTTTGAGTATAAAGAGGTTGAGTATAAAGACAGAGACGAGAGTTGACTTGACAATTTGAGACGAGACATCGAAGCGAGAGTAACGAAACGGCGAGGTCTGATGAAATCCGATGAGATCAGATGAAGTCATATGAGACAAGATGAGGCAAGATGAGGTCCGATGAAACAAGATGAGATCTGATGAGGCAAGATGAGGCAGGAGTAAACGTCTTGAGACTAGAGCATCTGCGTTGAGACGAGAGCTAACGAGACGAGAGCAGGATTGCCAGGTGTCTGGAAGAGAAGTCTGGACTAAATTTTTACATCCTCACAAACATAAAAAACACGAGCATCACCCGTAGCCAACCTAAGCAATGACAAGCTTAATCAGAATGAAATGCAGTAGTAAGGCAGACTTATCTCAAAAATGTTAAGAGAGCTGGAATTTCCTTATAGAGAAATAAAAAGCAAGTCCCCCATCAATAAACAAAGAATCTAGTCCTCCTTAAAAAGGTTTATTTTTTAGACTAAAACTGAGCAAAACTTGCTTCAGTGAACATGGAAATCTAGACAAGATAATTGAGTTTTAATCAATTTAGTTTAATCTACTGAACAAAGTCCTTGATTTTTAATGTTCGATTTACGGTCAATTAAATCTAGAGAGGGAAATGATCATTTGGTTCATATGGTAACTAAAAATTATGTGCACAATTGTTGAACAGACAATAAGGCGTCTTGTGTAAAAGGTCGCTCAAGTATACAAGGCCTAAATATTCAAGCACAAGAATAATTTCCTTAATCCTGCAATATTGCTAAGATACAGGCACAACATAGCAACCTAATAAGAAAAAAAGTTTCTATATAAAATAATCAGAACATCCTAATTAGGGCAAGAACAAAATACATCCTAAGCATTGTACAGAAATATAATGGACATCCTAAGACATGGTAAAAGATAAAGGAAACCAAACAAGTGATAATATAGCACATTATGGATATCTTTATTTAGCGGCTATATCATCTAGCGTAGGATATACCTAGTAAACCATATTATGGTTAATCTATGAAATTTAAGATTTTGAAAAATATGACCCGAGGCAAAATATTTGCAGTACTAAAAAACTACAATAATATCAAGAGAGAATGATTTATCAATGATACATGGATGGGAAATTTTGATATAAAAATTCTATACTTCCAAGTACGCATACAAAACGAATTAAAGGTAAGATATACCTTTTTTACAAGGGAATGAATTCAATATAGTTCTAAGCTGAATACAAGTTTATAAAAATCTCTACTTCTAAGTATAGAATACAATGTAGAGGGAAGATTGTGATTCAAGACAATTTTCAGTCTGTAGTTAAATCTAGTAATCCAATTTATGGTTTAGCTACACCTTATTCTGCTGATCCCACTTCTATTCAGGATGTGTGCAGAGAAATTGAGCAATAAAGAAATAGGTTATAAAAGAAATTTAGAATAAAATAGAATAGAATAGAATAAGGCAATAGGAACGAGCCGTTTGGCCCATTCTTGGTTCAATACCGAAGTCCCATGCCGTCTAAAA
>VCRD01001589.1:114945-126852 GCA_006783055.1 Trinorchestia longiramus | reverse complement strand
CTGGGTGGAGACTGGGTGGAGACTGGGTGGAGACTGGGTGGAGACTGGGTGGAGACTGGGTGGAGACTGGGTGGGTCCCTTCCCTGATGGTGGTGTTGAAAGGGAAGTATACCGGAAGGGGGCCGAAAAAACTGGACAAACCCTAAATCTAAATTCTGCCTTGGGTACCTCATCAAGCCCTTAACCAAAGTGTTCAAAATTTTGAGGCAATAAAAATACCAGTCTAATTTTAAATTTTTTTTCAATATTATTACCATCTGCAGCGATGATGGTCTTGAGACGGCACCTGAAGGTTTTACGGGTCTTGACAGCGTAGTCCGTATTCATGGTCATCCATTCCCGGTACATGGATGCTTTAAGGGCGGTGATGTTTGGGTGGCGAACGCAACAAGCATTGACTTCAGTGTGTGAGCCTCAGTGTTTTTCATCAGGTCGACTGTCCAAGTTTTCTTATCTGAGAAGATGATAACCCGACCAGGTGGAGCAGATTTTAGATCATTCATAAGCCTCTGGCAGCGTTCAAAACGCTTGGTGCTAATGGCTGGCGTGAGCAGCGGCATCTCAACAATGACAGAAGACTTGCCTCCCAGCTTTGTGATTGCTCGTTGAACTGTGGCCGCTCCAGCCCCGAGCCTCCTGGCGTGTTGGCGCATGGACGTCCAGGGACTGCTTTGAATGGCATCTCGCAAGCTGTCTCGATCCACAACACTCTTTTGACCACTGCCAGCGCGTCTGATGGCGTCGACGTTTGACGGGACACCTCAACCAAATTTGCGACCTCACTCACTTTTATTTCTGCACGAAAAAGTACAGACACCTCCATTCACTAAGAAGCCATTTTGCGGTTCGCAAGAATGACAAAACTTTATTTTCAAGGTCAGATTAACAGGCTTTCGGATGATATGCAGGAAGGCAGGATAAGAGTTGCTAAACAATAAAGATTTTCAATTAAAGGTGTGTTCAATTTTTTTCGGCCCACCCGGTAGTGCTCTAGGGGGTGTGTAGAGGGTTACATCAGCATGCAGCACAGAGATAACTGAGAGCTGCAGCTGCATGATACACCCAGTTATGCAAATTACCAGAGTGTTAATTCATGCGCACTTGGGCCTCATGTACTTTGTTCGTTTTATACATATCTCACTGCAACTCATTTGTGCATCTCTTACACCCGCGCCACTACACAGTGCTCTATCACACTACATGGGCCACCATGCAACGCACCACTACACCATGTTCACCACATGTGCTGCAACGCAGTGCACCACTACACCATCTCTGCCACATGCGGCGCAACAGAGTGCATCACTACACCATGTTCATCACATGCAGCGCAACACAGTGCACCACTACACCATGTTCACCACACATTCCTGGGCTACAGGTGCAGTTAGCACGACGTGCTCGCCAGTCACAAGTCGCTGCGTGTGTGAGCGCGGGGTGGGAGGCCTCAGATGCGACCGCTGCATCCCAGGCCACTACGCCCTCCTGGTGGGGGGCTGCACACGTGAGTTTTGCATGTGCTTCTGTACTTGTGTGTGCATCACTTCATACGTAACTTCAGAATTTAACCATTGCCAACGAAATAGTGAGGTTTCTATCGCCACTCATTCATGCCCTAACTTAGAGTGAGCCAACACCGCTACGCTAAGCAACACACACATCAAACAGCTGAGTGAGCAGCACACACATCAAACAGCTGAGTGAACAGCACACACATCAAACATGGCCCGGACATGCGTTGTTGGGAGCCGTGCCCACAACACCCTCGCTCCTCTTCTCGAGCACTGAAAGCGTCCCACCTTTAACTAGACCAGTGTTTCCCAAAGTGGTCCGTACCGCTCCTGGGGACGTTGAGGAAATGCAAGGAGGCGGTAGGAGGATACGCTTTGAATGGGAGACCCCTTGTAATTTATAATATATAGTAATATAATCCTTAGGGGGCGGTAAAAAATCAAATAGTGTCCTAAGGGGACGGTAATTGAAAAACTTTGAGAAACACCTCAGTTCAGTAAAGAAAAGTAAGAGCACATGGGGGGGGGGGGGTTGGCAATGACCACCCAAACGACGGTTATCAGGCGGTGACGTCATCCATGACGTGAAATTAAACTAGGCGCTGATTGGTCAATTTTTTGGAGGGGCGGGGTGTCAAATGCCTATATGACACAAACAAAAACACACACGGCTGGGTTTGAACCTCCACAGCTAAGATCTCCCAAATTTTCTCCCAGTCCTCTAACCACTCGGCCACGAGAGCTACTATCTTGTGAGATGTTTAAACCGATGGAACACTAGAACAACGAAGTGGGCCTGGGAGGTTCAATGTCAAAATTAACAAGCCCGTCTAATATTGTATTCATGAACCTCACTTAATAATAATATTTATGGAACAAGTACATATGACTTTTCTGTTACGTAGTTTGAAAGAAAAATTACAGAATTCAACTTGTTGGACTGAAACTCCTTTCTGTGTTACTCGATCTAGAAAATTATACACTTCTCTGTAATATGAAAATTCTAATTTTTTGGTTTTAATTTATCATATTCTCATAGTGAATATCAAGACTGATGAAGTTATTTTTGCACCTTCTATTATGTATGAACTGAGTGCACTCAGAGCATCCCAGAGTATTTTATTTAACAGTATCATTGTGGGTATGAAAATGGAATTTCAATAGTAGAAGCGGAGCTACAATCAAATTAAAGAGAAAAATAAGATATTTCTAATAATTTTTTGTGCTCATGTGCATGGTTTGTTTAATTCTATTTTTGCACTATATTACATCTCATAATTCTTATGTAAATTATATGTATTTATGTAGTAGCGAATGCGACACACCGGCATTAGACCATTGTTTCAAGATGTTTCCCATTGTTTTTTATTGCTTTGAAATCAGCATAAATTTGACAAAGTGACCGTTGGCCTGACTTATGAGTACGTCACTGGACGGCACATAATTTCATGACGTTGAAATTCCGCTAATTTGTAAGCGCTCCTACTAGTCTTTACAGTACTGTGGAAACACTGTCTA
The DNA here is from genome assembly GCA_006783055.1 of Trinorchestia longiramus. Classification (NCBI taxonomy): domain Eukaryota; kingdom Metazoa; phylum Arthropoda; class Malacostraca; order Amphipoda; family Talitridae; genus Trinorchestia; species Trinorchestia longiramus. The sequence continues at coordinate 123,823 of VCRD01001589.1, read as the reverse complement.
GACCAGTAAATCTTGTGATGAAGTTGTGAGTGAAAGAAATGACGTATGCTGTCAAGTGTTTAGTGTCGTATAATGCAACTCAGGGGTGAGCATTAGGAGTGAGCATCTGGGGTGAGGATCTGGGGTGAGTATCTGGGGTGAGCATCTGAGGTGAGCATTAGGAGTGAGCATCTGGGGTGAGCATCTGGGGTGAGCATCTGGGGTGAGCATCTNTTCATCTGCCCCCCCCCATCTTCATCTGCCGCCTCTCTTCATCTGGCCTCTCTCCATGTCTCCTCTCCATTTGCCCCTTCTTCTTTTGTCTCCCACATCTTTAGAATAGAATAAGGCAATAGGAACGAGCCATTTAGCCCATTCTTGGTTCAATACCGAAGTCCTATGCCGTCTAAAGTAAATCCATCAGTCATGCACGTACACCTTAACCACGTAAGTCAATTTAGTCAAGTGCACGCATATCGCTCACGCACAAACATTGATGTCACGCGCATTTATCTCACTCATACATAAGCCTCAAGGAGTTAGGGACACAGAGTTAGTAGGATGTAATACCGGGGGGTTCGTAATCCAAAATTTATCGAGATGAATTTTGAATGTGTTCACAGTGCCAGCAGAAACTATGTTTTCTGGCTGCTGGTTCAAAGTTGCGGCAATTTTAACGGAAAAAAGTTCATAGCTTGAGATGTCTTGAAGTTTCTCAGAAATAGTTTTTGACCGTTATTTCTGGTTCGTACGTTACCGTCTCTTTCGAAAAGCCCTTCCAAGGTAACATTGTTAAGGCCGTTGAGATCCTTAAAGGTCTCAATAAGTTGTTCTCGCAGTCTCCTTTGTTCTAGGGATATAAGTTCAAGGCGTTGAAGACGTCTTTCGTAGCTGATATTGCGGAGTTCTGGAATCATCTTCGTCGCTTTCCGTTGTATTTAACCATTTTATTAATATTTAATATCTTTTCGTAAGGTAGGAGACCAGAGTTGCACTGCATATTCTAAATGACGCCGGACTAGTGCTTTATAGAGCTGTAATAGAATGTTCTTTGACTTGTATTCAAAGTTTCGTGCAATGAAACCAAGAATTCTGCTCGCATTTTTAATGTTTTTTCCGACTGTTTGTCATGTTTGAGATTTTCAGTGACAATGACACCTAGATCTCATTGTTGCTGGACTGTTTCAATACGTATGTCATACATCGTGTGTTGGAAATGCCAATTATTTGCACCACGTGCATTACTGAACATTTTTCAATGTTGAAGCTCATTTGCCAGGTTTCAGTCTATTGTAGAAGACGGTTGTGGTCTGATTGGATAGTTACTCTGTCCCTTTCGGTGAATGCTCTGTGACAGAGTTTTGTATCATCGGCAAATTTGTTGATTTTACTGATGATTCCGACATCAAGATCGTTGATGTAGATGATGAAGAGGAGCGGGCCTAAAACGCTCCCTTGAGGGACTCCTGATGTTACAGGCGTTCATTCACTAGCTTGATCGTGACTCACCACGCGTTGAGTACGACGAGTGAGCCAGTTTCGTATCCATCGGGAGTAGTTGCCTCGTATTCCATGCGCTTCCACTTTGGCCATGAGTCTTTCATGGGGAACTTTGTCGAAGGCTTTTTGAAAGTCTAGATATACAAAGTCTACGGCTTTTGTACGGTCGTATATGCAGTTAACTTCTCCAAAGAAGTTAAGGAGATTTGTGAGGCAGCTACGTTTTTTCTCTGAAACCGTGCTAGGTGTCATTAGTAAAAATTTGGTCTATAAGGTGCTTTGTTATACGGACTTTGAGTAGTCTTTCTATTGTTTTGCTGATGACAGATGTTAGACTGATCGGACGAATAGAATGAGGCTATAGGAACGAACCTTCTGGCCCATTCTTGGGTCGGATAATTACTTCGATAATTATTCGGTTGTTTACCCAAGTCCCATGCCGTATTTCTAGCCGCGTCAACCATGTCGGCAGCGGGATTTGAACCCGGGTCTTTCCGCTTGCAAGCAGATTCGCTCACCAGTCGACCAAGCTGGTGTCACCAGTCGACCAAGCTGGTGTTAGTCGACCAAGCTGGTGTTAGTCGACCAAGCTGGTGTCAGTCGACTAAGCTGGTGTCAGTCGACCAAGCTGGTGTCGGTCGACCAAGCTGGTGTCGGTCGACCAAGCTGGTGTCGGTCGACCAAGCTGGTGTCGGTCGACCAAGCTGGTGTCGGTCGACCAAGCTGGTGTCGGTCGACCAAGCTGGTGTCAGTCGACCAAGCTGGTGTCGGTCGACCAAGCTGGTGTCTGTCGACCAAGCTGGTGTCAGTCGACCAAGCTGGTGTCGTAGTTATTATTAGGTATTTGTTTTTTCGTAGTTATTAGGTACTTGTTTTTTCCCCTTTTTAAAAAATAGAAGTGACATTTACCCGCTTCCAATCATCCGGAAAGATTCCAGTTTCAAGTGATCGATTGAAGATGTTTGTTAGAGGTTCGCTTATTACTTCGGCTGTTTCTTTGAGTATCTGGGGACCAAGGCCATCGGGTGAAGTTGACTTATATGGGTTTAAAATGCTGAGCTGTTCCTTTACCTCTTCTACTGTAAATATGCTATCTTACAGGATTTCCCGAGTGTTTAAAGCATGAGGTTGCGGGATTTCCAACTTTATTGGAAATATACGCTTTTGTTTGTTTTTGTTTGTTTGTTTCAGTCAAGTCTTCGTGAGTGAACACAGAAGTAAAGTATGTATTAAGAATTTTGGCTTTGCTTTTGTTGTTCGTTTGTGTTGAGCCCTCAGAATCAATCAGTGATCCAATAGAGTCTCTTTTGAGTCGTCTGTCTTTCACATATTTGTGGAAGCTTTTCGGATTAGTTTCAGCTTGTGCTGTAACTGTAATTTCTTTATTTCGTTTTGTAGATTTTACCGTTCGCTTAACAACCCTGCAGGCGTGGATATGTTCTTGACGATGGGGTTCTGTTTGGTATCGTTTGAGTCTTCTGTACGAATGTTGTCTTGCATTGATGAGGCGTTTAATCACTTGTGAGAACCAAGGAGGGTTATTGGTTGGCCTGATTCGCTTTCTTGGGATATGATGTTCTGTGGCGGTTGCAGTCCTATGTTTGAGTATCATGTAGCATTCCTCGGCGTTTTTATTGCTCATGAGTATTTCATAGTCATGACTGTCAAGCTCTACTTTCAATAGTTCAACGTTTGCCCGTTTGTAGTCGAGGACTTGTTTATGTTGAGTCCTTGTGTTAGGGTCTTGTACATCGAGCGAGAAGTCTATCATCTGGTGGTCACCGATCTTGTCCGTAACTTCTAGACCGTTTATACTGAGGTCAGTAGTCGTCATGACAAGGTCAAGAACGTTGTTTCCTCTAGTTGGTTCGTTGACATGCTGCTGCAGGGAATTGGTTTTCATCAGATCAATAAGTTTTGAGCCGCGTGCTTGACTTTGGCGAGTAGTCCAGTTTATGTGGCAAGTTGAAGTCTCCCATGATTAGTGTTTTGTGAGGGGTACTAAGAATATTATCAACCCAATTATAGAGTTTGTCTTCTTCAATTGCTGTGCAGGTTGGGTTCCTATACACGAGCACAATTTTGATAGTTTGTCCTGGATGCGGTTGGATGTTGAGAAGTAGTATTTTCGATTTTTCTGTTACTTGCTTAGTTTTAATTTGTGGTTGTAGCAAGGACTACTATAAACAGGACGTGCACCGCCATATAGCTGACTACGCTAGCGGAGGCCATTGCATTCTTAGTAACAAATATTTCCGATTGGACAAATTGATAAAAAATTCCTTCTTTCAAGAAATAGAAAGGATAATAAGGTTTTGCAGTGAATTTTAAATCGTTTAAAGCACTGTAATGCTTTCAAATACCAATTTTAGCTGGACTTAACATGTATTATTGTATGAGCTTAGTGGCCACTTTATAGAAAGCCGAGTTGCTGCAGTTTTAAACTTTACAAAATGGAAATGGAATGGAAATGGAAATTAAACCTTTTCCAATGCAAACAACCAAACATACAAACATTCACGCAAATAAACAAACATACATAGAAGCAAAAACCTACCAAACTGTCGCGATTAGTCAGCCAACCGGGCCTTCTTTAGAGGTCTGAAGAAGGACTGCATTCAGGCGAATCTGTACTTCATCTACCAAGAGAAACACATTCTTCTGCTGCAGTGTCTGGATTTTGTCAAATGTTTCCCTCAGCACCTGGTCCTTGTCAATAGATGAGTGATGTACTGCAGCTTGCGTTTGCATGGCAACACCAAAAAGTCTCTAAGCTGTTCATAATTACACTTCGGGTATGATTGAAGAGAAAAACAATAATCATTCATGGAAAACTGCTTCTGTGATAAAAGTTTCAACTGACGTGTCAAAAATACCAACTATTTCTTCTCGGTGTCGACATAGGCTGATGTGTGAGCTTGAAGGGTGACAACATTTTGGATCGTTTTGTCAAACGGGATGTCATACATAGTTCATTGCCAAGCGCACAGTTTCGTCGGACTGCGTATACGATCTCAAACCATTGTTGGGATGAAGTGTCTTAAACAGTGATACTAATGCCGTTCTTGAATGCACTGAACGTCAATGGGGAACACAAAGTGGGCTTGTTTTCGAAAATCACAAACAGGCTGCACTCACTGAAGTTGTCGGTCATGAACAAACACACAAGCCTTTCTTTCGATCTTGAAATAATCAAGTTCTCGTACTGCTTCTGCAGGTTACGTTCAGGTTTGAAAGCATTAAATGAAGTAATCTTATCCTTCTGAAGAAAATACCTCGGTTGTTGGTTTTCCACTTTCGCCGGGCGAGGTGCAGGTTTTGGAGATGGCAGACATGAAGCAGGCACATTGAAGATACTGGGAGGGATTTCAGGTCGCAAAACACGCGGCGCCTGTTCTCCTTATTGTAATTACCCCTATAGTACACAACCCCACACTTGTTCGGCATTTTTAATACATATAATTAGCAATAAACTTTGTAAACAAACAGTATCCACTTAGAAATGCAGCCTTGTGCCTCGAAATAAAGAACACTGTACGATTCAAACCGAGCGACAGACTACGACAAAGTTCGCACTGTGACTGTCGATGACTAACTGAGCTCACTCAGCTCAGTGAACTGGCCTCCACTAGCGTAGTCAGCTATATGGTTGTGCACGTCCTGTTTATAGTAGTCTTTGGGTTGCAGCTTTTCTTTAATGCAGATAAGGGCACCACCACCTCTGTTGCTATGTGACGGTTTGTCGACATTATGCGATATGTATCCTTTTATTGAGACTTCCGCTGGGAGATGTCTTCCACTGAGATCTAGCCGTGTTTCATTAACAGCTACGATGTCATGTGACAACGTTGACGCAATGGCTTGAAGTTTGGGCATTTTTGGTAGGAGGCTTTGTACGTTGCCAACCAGTATCTTCAGTAGTCCTAGTCTATAATCGTGCTGTGATAATGCGGTTGTACTCAGGTTATCCCAATGGACGTGGTCAGGCTGCCGATAGTTTTGTGGCTTTGCAAGTGTTTCTTGCAGCGCCAGAGATGTCTGCTGCAGAGGTGAGGTTAAGTAATACCGATTTGTCGGGAGAGCTGTTTGTTTTTTGGCATGTTTGTATCGGGTGCGCTGTTCTTTCCTTTTCCACGTTGGATAGCGGGGTAAGGTACGTTGTGTGAGCGTAGTTTGTACGGACAAAACTTCTTATAGTCAAACTCTTTACTCCTATCCTATGTCTTCGAGGATCATTTAGTTCTATGTTAGTCAAATTACAGTTGTCCGAATTTTTTTACTCTGCCTTGTTGGTGCTCTGAATATGTTTTCAATATGCCTGTTGAATTTTGTACATTACTAATTTTATGTTCCAATGTGGCGGTTAGTTCAAGCGTGGCAATGATCAGTAAGCTCCCCAGCTTAGCTTGCCCGACTTTATTCAGATGGAGGCCATTTTTCTTGAAAAAATCATCCTGTCCAGTGTAATGGGAGATCAGGTCTAGGTACATGACGCCTTTTCCTACACATATTTCTCTAACCTTTTCATTAGTTAGTATAATTTGGGGATTTAGATTCATATCCTTTCTTCGCGGGAGAATACTAGTTATGATAGCGTTCTTGGATTCGTTTTTCACTTTATGGATTAACGCTTCAAATTGTAGGAAGATTTCATCTTGGGTCTCATGTTCTAACTAATGTGTTCCGCAAAGAACTATAACTATGTCCGCCTTTTTGCATCGTAGATCTTCTACTAAGTGGCTGCTTCAGGAACTCGTATTTCGGGGCGGCAGAGAATTTTATGCTCGTCTAACCCTTGCTTAAGCTCAGTTTTCTGTCCTTGGATGATGCTGCCTTCAATGAGAAATACATGAGGTTTTTCTTGTTTTTAGTTTTTTCATTAGTTGTGCGTTTATTTCCATCAAAATTTTACAGGTTTATCTTAGTAATTTTGTTTAATTGGCGAATAGGTTCGAGGATTCCAGCAGGTTGGATATGAGATTGAGTTTGTTGAGGATTATGTTCATTTGATATTTGCGTTGTCTGTTCTTTTGTGAGCTGATATTATTTTCCATTTCGTCTTTCAAAGCGTTATATTCCATTTCATCTTTCAATGCGTTATTTTCCATTTCGTTTTTCAATGAGTTAAAACGGTTCTTGGTTTTCAGATGGAAGTGTGAACGTTTAGCAATAATTTTAACATGCGGGGGCTGGTTATTATTAGTTAGATGCTGGTCAAGGTGAGTCTATGAAGACTGAAACCTTAGCTCGTGTTCGTAATTTTGTTTTTGATTTGTCTCAATTGTTGCTAAGCACCCTGCCAGTAGTTCGATTTGACGATTGAATTCGAGTTGACTGCTGAGTTCAAGTTGACGGCTGAGTTCTTGAATTTTACGTGATTGATTCTTAATTATTGCCACTGATTCATGGTTGGAATAACAGAAGCGACACTCCTCCATATTGCAACCTCTTATGTTGAAGAGTTGCAAGCTATACGTTGCCCTGCATTGTTTGCAGTACCTTGTTTTCGCTTCTGTAGCTTTTCCTGTATTTGGGTTGGACTCCATTCTTTGAATACGTCAACCTGTTCGCGTTTTGTTTCTCAGTGATCATCTACTGAGTTGGTGGCATGTACTATTCAAATTACGAAATTAGTATCTTATCTTGAGATCTTGAAATTAGTGACTGATTGTCAAATGCAAGTTTAGCGACTAGTTACCAAATTATGAAGTTAGTGTCAAATCTCCAGATTACAAAGTCAGTGACCAGTCACGAAATCATAAGATTTGAGTCCAGCCAAAAAGTTAAAAAGTGTCCAGTCGCAAGATGACAAAATTAGTGTCTAGTCACGAGATCACAGCCACGAAATTATAATCGATCACAACCACAAATTACAATCAGCAACCTGTTACACAATCGTAAGACTATTGTTCAGTCACTATATTTTTGTCTAGTAACAGAATATTAACCAGTCACCAGACACCATTATTAAAATAATCAGTCACCAAAGTACACGATTATTTTCTAGTTGCAAAATCGATAAATCGAAAAATCACAAGATTAGTATCTAGGCACAGGATTCCCAAATTGGTACCGAAGCACAAGATTTCAATATTAGGTTTTAGTCAAACATAAGAAAAGCCTCTCATTAGTGTCTAATCACAGTATCATAAAAGTATTGTTTAGTCGCAAAATAATTAAATTTGGTACTCGAAAATGACAAATATTAGAATTTGTTTCTTCTATCAAGATTTTTGTTAGTTATGATATCGAAAAAGAGTCCCATTAATAAATTCTTATAATAATAGTTTCCATAAACCAGAGGATTGAATGAAAAGGATTTATTCGTTAGTATTTTGAAGTTTGAAATCGAAATGATATTGTGTCTGTGTTTTGAAAGCTATTCTGTTTTCCGTTAGTTAGAAGCTATTTTGTTCTTATTTACACAGAAGCAAGGCTCATAAAGATTCCCCGAAACTAAACACATTTCAAAAATAGTTTTCGTCCATTGAGAAAAAGGATTCTATTGCCATTCGTACAGTACCAACATCCACTGCATATTGATTAACGCTTATAAGGGTTTCACAAACATAAATGAAATAAATGTTTGCTGTAGATGGTGCAGTGATGGTAGCGGTAGACTGTAGTAGACAGCGGCAGTAGTAGACAGGGGCAGTGGTAGACAGCGGCAGTAGTAGACAGAGGCAGTAGTAGACAGCGGCAGTTGTTGGCAGTAGAATGGTAGTAGACCGTTGCAGTAGACAGTGGTGGTAGTAGGCGACAGTAGCAGTAGATATCAGTAGAGCAGTAGACAGTAATGATATAAATAACAATAGGTGATAGCAGTAGATGATGGTAGTAGTACTAGTAGATAATAGCAAATGATTGTTGTTGTGTAGGAATGGTTTTCCTTGTGGTTTGTTCGCAGGCTCGGGCTCTGAGGTCTGAGCGGGTGGTCGGCGTGGTGCGGTTACCTTGCTAGTATGCGGTCTACGAGGGCAGCTTGTTTTCCAATGTGGTGCTTGTTCTAATGTGGTGCTTGTTACCGAATAGCTTACTTGTTGTCTAGATATCTTGTTTGTTGTCTGAATATTTCGTTCAAAACTTTAGCGGTGGACGCTTTAATCACTTCGATAATTATTCGGTCGGTAGATAAAGTATTCACGTGTACTCGGCGTGATTGGTACGTTTCATAAGATTGAACTCTTACACTTCACGTACTTGAGCACCTTTCTCGCACGGCCATTTGCGGCTGTGTCGTGAGGGTTACTAGCTGTGTCGTGAGGGTTACTGGCTGTGTCGTGAGGGTTACTGGATGTGTCGTGAGGGTTACTGGATGTGTCGTGAGGGTTACTGGATGTGTCGTGAGGGTTAATGGCAGTGTCATGAGGGTTCCTTTCTTGTCATTCTTTTGCCGCCC
>VCRD01001589.1:101880-112632 GCA_006783055.1 Trinorchestia longiramus | reverse complement strand
GTGAGCATCTGCGGTGAGCATCTGCGGTGAGCATCTGCGGTGAGCATCTGCGGTGAGCATCTGCGGTGAGCATCTGCGGTGAGCATCTGCGGTGAGCATCTGGGATGAGCATCTGGGATGAGCATCTGGGATGAGCATCTGGGATGAGCATCTGGGATGTGCACCTGGGATGTGCATCTGGGATGTGCATCTGGGATGTGCATCTGGGATGTGCATCTGGGATGTGCATCTGGGATGAGCATCTGGGATGAGCATCTGGGGTGAGCATCAGGGGTGAGCATCAGGGGTGCGCATCAGGGGTGAGCATCAGGGGTGAGCATCAGGGGTGAACATCAGGGGTGAGCATCAGGGGTGAGCATCTGGGGTGAGCATCAGTGACAAAGTACGAGTATTGTAAGCCATGCGTGATTTTTTTTCGCAGACTTTGTTTGCAGATTTTCTGTTTGACCTTTATGAGGGGTAGTTTTGTCAAGATATCCCATGTGGACATCGTATGTAATTTGGAAGTAATAGTAAGTAGAAGTTAGAAGGTACTGAAAGAAAATCAGCCATTCGTTCTTGCCTAAGGGCGTTCTTCTGTAAGCAAACTGACGATTTGACTCACCGCAGTTACTTGTGCTCTACTCTGCTGTTTAAGACTGTTTTTTGCTTAGAGCGCCCTGGCACATTGCAGATCCGTGTATAGTCCCATAGAACTTTTATAAGGCTGAACTGAACTTTTACGTGTCCAGAGCCACAGTAGCCCAGCTCCTTACAGCATGTCCATATATTCCATCGCCCTAGTACCTGCTGTTCAATAGTGCCTAGTGTGCCCTAGTGAGCCACTGTATCAACAGTCAAACTTCCTCCTCCGTCAGCATGTGGTTGTTCCGCCTTTGGTTCCCTGCACGGTGACTGTGACGACGTGAGCGGGGCGTGTGTGTGTCGTGCGGGTGCACAGGGCCGGCGGTGTGACCACTGCAGCGCCGGCCAAACTCTCACCGCCACAGGCTGCGTCTTCGGTGAGTGAGGCACGCTGATCTCTATTCACTCCATAAACTCAAATATTGAGATTGGGTACCTTATATTCAATCAATGAACTCACGAATGAGAATTTCCAGAAGATTTTGTCTCTGAGTCACTTATGAAGTTGAAGCCTCTCATCCCAACTGAGTACTGCATCTCGTAGAGCGTCCCTGCCTCACTGAGGCCTACTCTCCCCTTACCTCGTCCAGCGATTTACCTCTCAGGATCACCACCGTCAATTCGAGCAGCGCTGATAGGGCGATTTCCTGCCCAATGTCTGGCTTTTTTAATTGTCTGTTTTGTCTTTCTAGTGCATACATGGTAGCTTAATATACCATTTGTGTATTTCTTCTTGACATTAATATGACTTTTGAAGTAAAACGAAAGTACTGATGAAATCTGATACTGAACTACTTAACGTGTGTCAGTGTGTCAATCTTCTTACGAGGATAGACTGGAGGTTTAAAAAAAGTACGCTTAGCAACACCGCTGTTTCCTGAACTTGTTGACGTGCTGCACTTGCAGATAGTCACCTCCTGCCCTCCCCTATCACGTGCGACCTTCTGCACTGCCACTTTGGAGCTACTTGCCACGAGGGCGACGGCCACGCCACCTGCTTGGGCTGCCCCCACCTCTGCTTTCCGGTCAGCTTACTCGCCCAAATGATTAGTTGAAACTTCATTGTTGTCACTGTGTAGGTGCAATTGTTAATACTATGTAGGTGTCATTATTGGCACTGTCTAGGTGTCTACTGGCACTGTGCAGCTCTCTTTGTTTGCACTGTATAGGTGTCTGTATTGGTACCGTATAGGTACCTTTGTTGGTACCGTATAGGTGCCTTTGTTGGTACCGTATAAGTGCTTTTCTTGGCACTGTGTAGGTGTCATTGTTGGCATTGTATAGGTGTCATTGTTGGCATTGTACTCGTATAGGTGTCATTGTTGGTACCGTATAGGTGTCTTTGTTGGGACCGTATAGGTGTCTTTGTAGGCGGGGTGTAGTTGTCTGTTGGTACTTTGAAGATGTCATTAGGTAAGTAGGACCATCCAAGTTAGACCAGATATCCAAATCAAGAAATTTTACGTTGCAAAAAATGAAAGCAAAGACCAGGTGAATTACTTTTTTGAGGGTCAAGTGTATAAGTGAAAAGAAAACTGAAGTAAATTATAAGAATTATGAAGAACCACGCCCTCCCGAGGGCTATAGAGGACCTGGTACAAGTTTGACGGTCTCACACCGGATGCAAACGCGTGAGACTGAGCGTCCTTGTGTCTGGTCAGTCACTGCCTCACTCCAATATTAACAGCAGACTTAATTTTTGTAATCATGCTGCTAACTACCTCTTTGAGAGAGAACCAGCGATTGTGCATGAATCCCTGCAAACACGCAGTCGCAATTCGAATCGAGGACGGTTGTTTTACCATCCTGCTTTCCTGAGCTTATGTTGCCACGTCGGTCTACAGGATATAGTGGTTCCACCTATTGGCTCGCAGAATACAGTGGCGTTACCACATCAGCAGGTAGAACACAGTGGTTGCGTCGTTTCATCAAGCTCATATAGCGCTCTATACAGTGTTCTTTCACTTATTGCGGGTGTTACGTTCCAGGACCACCCGCAATAAGTAAAAATCCGCGATATAGGGACGCTATATTCATTTTAATACTACGCACAAAATAACAAAATAATGTTATTTTATAACTACGCACACACAAAGGTCCAATGCTGAAGTGAAATAGAAGAGCGGTTAGAGCCGCTCCGCTCAAACGGAAGGGATGAAGATGCGACGGTTACTGAGCCAATTAGCGAGTGGGAAACCGAGCAGCATTCTCTGGTTGGTCGCTTTTCATCAGTTGTTGTTGTTTGCCTAACGGGTGATCCGGGGAGGACCGGGCGGATATGACGAGGAAAGTAGGTTGAGAGCGAAGGGACACTGGAGAGGACGGTTGCCGTGGACACCGGGTTCAGCCAGAGGTCCAGAGGTGTAAAGTGGCCGGGGGTGTTGGGGCAGCTGAAGAGGTGACAGGTGGTCTGGTCTGCGGCGTCACAGGCAGGACACGTGGGGTCCTGCGCTGCTCCTATTTGGGCCTGGTACGAGTTCTGGGCTCTGCTGTGGTCCGATCGGAGTTGGGAGAGGAGAGTGCGGGTGGATCTGGGAAGGGATCGCTCTTGTTCAGAAATGGCTGGGGGAACAGTTGGAAGACTCTGTTGGGACCTAACTGCAAAGATGGCCTGCTGAACTGCTGAGGAGCGCAGGGAGTTTAGGGATTACCTATAGTTAGAGGGAAGGCCCTCTCCGTTTGGAGACAGAAGGTGAGTTATGGAGGGTAGGAAGCTAGATTGGAGGGTATATTTCATGCAATGAGGGCTGGAGGGTTGGTTGACTGTGAGGTAATTGGGGTGGTGAGGGTGAAGGGAGCTGAGGAGGTACTGGGAGGAGTGGAGGGAGAGGTGGTCGGCTACAGAGAGGACCTCCGTCTCCCTGTGAAGTTGCGAGGCGGTAGCCATTTTGTGGGATCTGGAGGCTATTCGAAGGGCGGTATCCTGGATTATTTGGAGTTTCGCTATAGATGAGGGGGAAGCGTTGGGGAACCAAATGGGAGCTGCGTAGGTGACTATTGAGTTGATGAGGGCCTTATATGTGAGAATGATGGTTTTCGTTTTGCTGGCCTCAGGAGGAACCAGCAAGGACTTTTAGGATGTTCAACCTATGTCGGGCCCTCTCACAGATTGTGTTTATGAGAGGGGTAAAGGTGAAGTGGGGGTCAAAGGTAATTCCCAGGATTTTGTGGGACCGATAGTGTGTTAGGTCGGTCCATTCCCAGGTGACATGAGGGTTGGTGCAGGACTGGTGGGTGTCAGGAGTGAAGAGGGAGGATTGGGATTTAGCTATTGATACTGTGAGGGTCTTTTGTTGGGCCCATGTTGTGCCATCAGAGGAATGGGCGGAGAGGATTGCAGAGGCATCAGGGATTGTATCGTTATTGCTAGAGCTGTGAAGTCGTCAGCGTATGAAGTGATAAGAGGTGCAGTGGGAGGGAAGTCGGAGACAAATAGGTTGAAGAGTGCTGGGAATATAACAGAACTCTGGGGGACGCCCACTAGGACGGGTCTGGAGGAGGAGAGGTGGTGGTGGTGGTGGTAGGAGCATTTGGCTGCTCTGCTATTGAGGTTGCAGACCAGCCAGCAGACTATGTGGGGGTTGAGGGAGAGAGAGGAGATTTGGGAGATGAGTTCAGGGTGGGGGACGGTGACAAAAGTTTTGGAGAAGTTTATGGCCATGATAGTTGTGCGGAGGGGAGGACGGTGCTGGTTGAAACCAATAGCTATAGTGTAACTTAGGGGAACTAGGGTGAAGGTGGTGGAGTGAAGGGGGTGGAAGCTATGTTGGGAATCTGAGAGAGGGATGGCTACCGTCAGGTGCGGTAGGAGCAAGCGTTCCAGCACTTTGACGGCAGGACAGAGGAGTGAGATTGGGTGGTAGGAAGAGCTGAGTGAGGGTGGCTTGCCAGGTTTGGGGATGGTGATGATGATGATGATGGCTGTTTTCCAAATGGAAAGGATAGTGGCGTGGGAGAGGGAGAGGTTGAAGGTGTTGATGAGATAGATTATGCCTGAGGGGCCGAAGTGGCGGATGTGGAATATGGTAAGGTTGTCAGGACCGGCTGCGGTAGAAGTGCCAGACTTTTTTAATGGCCTCCCTCATTTGGTCGGCAGTGAAAGGAGGGAAGGATCGGTCTAAGGGGTGGAGTTTGTGGATAGATTGAACGATCTTGCGGGTTGATTTGTAACGTCGGAAGTGAAGAACGATTGTGAATTGGCGGCAGAAGGATAGAGCTATAATAGAGTTAGAGGGGGTGACTCGGTTGTCGAAAGTGTTGGGTTGGTTGGGGGGGTTGATTGTTGGACTTGCTAGAGAGGGATTTGAGGAGGAACCAAAATTGGAAGAGGTCTTGTTATAAGCTATGGGGCTGGTCTTTGTCAATCCAAGTCTGGTGGGAGTGAGTTGAGATGGCAGAAGTGATGTTGTTGTTGAGGTCTGGGAGAGAAGGGTTATTGGGATTGATGGAGCGAAGTAGGTCTCGTTGGTTGATGAGGGGGATAGCAGAGGGGGAAGGTTCGGCATGAAGTCTTTCCCGCACCCTGGGGATGAAACGTTTGGCAGTAGTTTGGAGGTTGAGACGGATGAAAGCCTCCCCTTGTGCGCTGAAGGAGGGTTGTGGAGCATTACGCAAGATCTCTTCAGTGTGAAGGGTGAAGGTTTCCCAGTTTGCTTTGTTCAAGTTGGTGAAAGTCCTGTGGGGAGGTTGTTGGGGGGGGGCTGGTTGGTGGGGAGGGAAATTGCTATGGGGAGATGGTCAGAGTTCAGGCGAGTGAGGGGTTTGCAGGAGGTTTCCAGAGCTTGATGGGGCTGACGGTGGTGAGGTCGGGGGAGGAAGGATTTCCGTTTGAAGGGAGGTGGGTGGTGGAATCCTGATTTAAGAGGATGAGGGGGCTGGAGTCAATGGCATTGATTATGCTGATGCCCCTCGCTGCTGCCCTGTCGTCGTTTGTTAATGAGAACCAAGCTGGGTTATGAGCTTTAAAATCGCCCATTGTGATTATATTCAGGTTCTTTCCATCAGTCAACCAATCGTGTGTTGTTTACAATCTCCCGTCGGCAAGTAGCGTCTTAAGCGGCAACTGCACAAATCCTGCAGTTCGTTTTTTATGTATTCATCCGTTGAGTAATCACGCTATTTACGGTATATCGTTTTTTTATTATTTATAAAATTCTTTCAGGGTTAGAATTGATATTTTTTAATATATATTTATAAACCGTGTAATTTTCAATGTAAAATTCATAACAGCTGTACAGAACTGGGCAGAACGAGTACCGCAAAAAACTGCGAAACAGCGAAAATAGCGCGATGAATATTTTATATTATTTTTTTTAACCCGCGAAATAGTGACCACAATAAACGAACCGAAAAGTAGCAAGGGAACATTGTACTAGCCTCTATCTCGAGTCTTACCACAGAGGACAGCAGCAGTCGATTGGAACAGCATCAGTTGTTCTAAGAACTTGGTACTTTTGGTAATTACATAGTAATTGAAAGCCTAATCCCTCGTATCTTCGATTTAAATTGTACTCCATGATAATGTACTGTTTAATACGAGCATATCGGGAAAGAGTTGATTTATTTTTATTTCATTTGATAACATGTAACTTATTTTTCGTTCCCAGTGTTTTATATGAAGTAAATGTACGCTGAAATTCAAAAATGGCAAATTTATTCACAGAAGTCGTCTCATATACACAACAGTTCATAAAGTTCGTTTTCAAATCCCACTTATAGAATAATACACAGTTTGTTGCTTGCTTGCTATGTCCGTCTCTGTGTCAGGCTCTTAAGGATTTGGATAGGAGAAAATTCGTCAACTGAATGACAAGATAAAATACCATGAAATTGTATCCCTGAATTACAATGGAAAATATAGTTTCTGAAATATATGCTTGAAAGTCGAAATACTGCATACTGAAATAAACTATTTATCTTACAGGAAGTATTGACTTTTTAATGCAATGGGTATACATACATGTATTGGAAGCATTGTATTGGGGTACCAAAGGCACATCTTTCAATGTGGAAACTCCTTCGCAAAGCACTTGCAAATAAAACGAAAAAAATCGGTAAAAAACACGTGAATTTTTTTGCGTGTGTGTCTGCCAGTAACTTTAAATTAGTCAAATCTAAGCTTTTGAATTTTCACGGGAACCATCTAGTGCATGTAGAAATGATACGAAAGTTCATTATAGAAGCGCATGAAAAAGAACTGAATCCATCCGAAGTATTCCGACAACGGAGAAACCTAAAAATCAACAGAATGTTGATAAAAAGAAAAATTAACTCACTTCTTGCCAGAGTATCAAAGTTCTAAAGTCGAAATTCAATAAATGCTGGGAGAAAATATCCCAAGAAGTAGTTTGTGCGGCCATTAAAGACTTTCCTAAAAGACTTCGCAAAGTAGTGAGGGCAAAAGCTGAGCATTTTGAATATTTTTTTTGTAATTGCAAATTAGTAAAATCTTACTCTTTGTTATTGCCAGATCTTGAAATGAATGTCTTTTTTTTTAATTGTTTTTGTTTTGTAACAGTATTAATGCCCCACGCTGTAGTTATTGTAATTGGTGTGGGGTGGGGTAAGTTGTAACTATTATGATGAGACCATGCGGTACATTAACTGCTAGCATGTTGGAGTAGAAGTTATCGTGTGGTCTAGATGGAATGTCTTTCCTAATTTCTTTGGCTGTACCTGCGTGGATTCCGTTAACTTTGTTTGCTATGTATGTGGTGTAGTTCCAGATTTTAATAGAGGTGTTGTTTTGAAGACAATGTAAGTTGAGTTATGTATGTGCTGTACGGGTCGTACTGTCGGTAAACGTTACATCGTGCTATTTTACGATAACAGTTTTGGACGTCGTTTTCGAGAATGGTCAGTGATCTGTGGTAGTTGTGAGCGTCCATTATGTTGCATATTTTGATCTCTTGTGAGTAGGCAGAGTAGACGTGAGTTGCAGGATTTGGTACTATTTTTGCTGTGGAATTTCATCGATAGAAAATTGTCTAAGTATAGTTTATTGCGAGGATCAGTTCCCGAACTTCTTTGGAGTTTCCTTTCTCGATGCAGATTTTAATTTTAGGTTGGTTTTTATGACTTCACTGATGACCCACTCCTTAGTGGAATGGGCTGGAAAGGGTAGATGTTATGTAGTGCTGCAGACGAGTGAGGTTTCGATGCTGAAGGGATCAGGAGGGAAGTGTTATAAGGGGTGTGTGTTTCCTTCCTTTTATGGTTTTTCTTACTTGATCGTGTGAGATAGTTCAAGTGCAGTGTAATCTCAGTTTATCCAGCAGATTGTTAGATTCTGTTTTTCGTTTGTTCTTTTCCATGTCGTCTTAAGAGGAGATTGTTTCCGTTTTTATCGTAGTTTTAGCAAGGAGATCAGATTAAGAAAGACGATAGGATTGAGGAAGAGGCTGAAAATTTTTGTGAATCCCCGTCGGGGAATGAAGTGTCAATGTCGAAGTATCCTTTCAGGTATTTCGATACAATTGTTCTGCAGTTTTTTGTTTTAGTTAAGCTGGCGATGTGTGCTTCGATGACCAACGCGGTCAGCTTGACGTGAGTAATGCAGGAGAAAGACAGCATGGGTGTTGGTTGACTAGCTTGTTGGATGGCAGTTTTTGATGTTTCGAAGTAAATGCGGTTTGATTTTTCTGTCTCGTGTCAATGAACATTTTTTTGGAGATTTTTCTGTATGGGTAGGTTGTTGCGAGGGTGTAATAATTTTAGTAGCAGTTCAGACATTTTTTCTCCAGTGAGTTGCATTATTGGTGAGCTCGTAGGAAGCGTATTCGGAGCACCGAGGTGTTCAGGAGGTACACTGGCGTGTGGCTTGTTCTTCGAATCTGTAGCAACGGTAGCTTATGTGTATTCGTGTGTATTTTTCCGCTTCGATTTGTGTTGGCGTAATTTTTGTGTTGAACATTAACAGGCAACTTTGGAGGACACATTGAATTGTGATGTCAGAAAACGGGATTTTTATTACTTGCATTTAGTGTTTACCTCATTTATTTCCAATATTTTGACCCAGGGTTGGCGCTTGGTGGTTTCCTTTATGATGCGGTCTGCTAGAATTTCTACGATTGAGCTCTGGGCGACTTTGGGTGAGATAAATTTGATATTAGCGGTTGTTTCGTCAGTTCCAGATCATAGTCTGTGATGTTTTTCGTAAATAATCACCTGAAAATCACTTATACCAAGCCCCATAGCCACCTGACCCAAGAATGGGCCAGAAGGTTCGTTCCTATAGCCTCATTCTATTATCACCAGCTTGGTCGACTGGTGAGCGAATCTGCTTGCGAGCGGAAAGACCTGGGTTCGAATCCCGCTGCCGACATGGTTGACGCGGCTAGAAATATGGCATGGGACTAGGGTAAACAACCAAATAATTATCGAAGTAATTATCCGACCCAAGAATGGACCACAAGGTTCGTTCCTATAGCCTCATTCTATTCTATTCTATTTATATGCAAGTACCGTTGTCGCCTCCTATTATCCCTTTCATTTTCACTTCCTCGTTTCTGGTACATTCTGTACTAAATTCTTTCCTTCAGTTCATTCTTAGCTGCACCGACCACCATTACCACCCATGTATCGTGGGGACTTTGCACTTATCGAAGATATGTAGGATTCCTGAGCCCCTGTCAGGAGATGCGCTGATGGTGGTTGTCGACAGTATGCCGTTGGGAATTGGCGCTCGTAAGGAATTGGGGTGTAGGGGTGTGGGAGTGTAGGGTTGTGGGAGTGTAGGGGTGTGGAGTGTAGGGGTGTGTTGGTCAGAGCGTATTTGCGTGAGGTGCGCGGCTGCGTGCGGCGCTGCCCCTGGGAGCTTAATAAGGTATTGCGGTTGTCGCATCACGCTCATCCCCTGTACCCTCGTTACAGAAATGGCCGAGCAGGCTATCACGAAAATTTTATTTATTCAGCCTTCAAACTCTATCATCTCTCTTCAATGTCAAGAAAAGGCTGTCATAAAGCATTGGGTTCAAGCCAGAGAAATAGCTGGAGAAAGGTATTGGTTTTAGTATTATTTATTGAAGAGGCTTTCGAACTTTTAACGATCCTCATGACGCTGAGAACGGTAAGAGTAGCAGCACCAACGTCCACTACCACAGAGTGTGGCAACATAACTTCCATTTTTCAAGGCAAAGTCCTTGAAAAAAAGAAGTTGTGTTGACGCAACCTGTACTTGCGTAGTCTATGTAGTGAGTGGGTTAGTGCCCTGCAGACGGAGGCTGTGCTGAATTGTGGTTGTGGCTGAGGTAGTGTGGCTGTGCAGGTGGAAACGGAGCTGGGTTAAGATAGTGTGGCTGTGCAGGCGGAGGCCGGAATGGTCCCCAGCGTCTGTGCATCAGACGGGCACAGCTACAGCAGCGAGTGTGAGGTGAAGGAGAGAGCTTGCCTCCTACAACAAGATATTGTCGTCGTTGCATTCGGACACTGCCAAGGTCAGCATCATAGTTACTGTTATTATATTGATAAATGAACAACTGGTTCTGTTTAACTTTTATTATTTGATTCCATCGCTTGTGTCAGCGTTAACACGCCGACAATATCCTGTTTGTCGTTTGTGGTTGATTTAAAAACAATTTTTCCTTGCTTTTTTGACATAAAATTACGAGTCAATAAGTCTACTTTTGTGTACACAAAAGTTATGCAGTGTTAGTGTATGCAAGTTGTGCAGTGTTAGTGTATGCAAGTTGTGCAGTGTTAGTGTATGCAAGTTGTGCAATGTTAGTGTATGCAAGTTGTTCAGTCTTAGTGAATGCAAGTTGTTCAGTGTTAGTGTATGCAAGTTGTACAGTGTTAGTGTATGCAAGTTGTGCAGTGTTAGTGTATGCAAGTTGTGCAGTGTTAGTGTATGCAAGTTGTGCAGTGTTGGTGTATGCAAGTTGTGCAGTGTTGGTGTATGCAAGTTGTGCAGTGTTGGTGTATGCAAGTTGTGCAGTGTTGGTGTATGCAAGTTGTGCAGTGTTGGTGTATGCAAGTTGTGCAGTGTTAGTGTATGCAAGTTGTGCAGTGTTGGTGTATGCAAGTTGTGCAGTGTTGGTGTATGCAAGTTGTGCAGTGTTGGTAAAAAAAACGTGACACAACATTTTTGCATATCAAAGTAGCAAACAAATACAGAAATCTTAGCTCCTA
>VCRD01001589.1:83649-93773 GCA_006783055.1 Trinorchestia longiramus | reverse complement strand
CTGCTAGCTGGCTTTGCTGCTAGCTGGCTTTGCTGCTAGCTGGCTTTGCTGCTAGCTGGCTTTGCTGCTAGCTGGCTTTGCTGCTAGCTGGCTTTGCTGCTAGCTGGCTTTGCTGCTAGCTGGCTTTACTAGTGGCTGGCTTTCACATTCTGAATTTTGCCCTATTTTGATTATTATGATTTTGGTACTAAACTGTTTCAGTGCAAATTAAACAGTTTAGATTTGACTAATTTGAAGGTATTCCAGAGACGAATGCATTAAAGATTTACCACAAATTAGTGTGTTTTAAATGAAGGGTTTTTTATGAATATATACAGAACTCCCATTCTGTATCCTTTCTACTGATAACATGGCCGTGTAGGAGAAAAAGGCCAATAACGAGAAAAAATGACGTATATTATAGTAATCCGGCTCGTTTGGTATCCACAATACAATGCTTGCAATACATGTATACCCGTTTTAATTTTAGTTCAATGATTTTTCTTCAGTAATAGATAGGAAGTAATGGGACTGACACGCACAGAGAGGTAGAGATACACTATCTATTATATAAGCAGATAATTGCATTACGAACTTCCAGTCAGTTGTGGCGGTGCCCAGTTAAAATGCTTGGCTGTGCTGATGCATAAGTCAGCGCATTATATTCTTTTGTTGAATGTAGTGTGTTGGTAAACTCACTTGTGAATGATAAGTGGCAGCAGTGGGGGAGTGCACTACGTTGACTCCTTCCTAATATTTGTTACAGTTGTCTGTACAGTGTTCATCTACAGTGGTTGTGGTAAAGTAGAGGGTTGGGTTCATTAATGGTGGTTGTGATGAGGTAGAAGTAGTGGTTTGGATTCATCTACGGTGGTTGTGGTTAATCAGAAGTAGAAGTCACTGTCATTCCTGTTCATCAAGCCACCATTTTCCCTGCATCAAGCCACAACTCTTCTCCATCAAGCCACCATTCCTCCTTCCTTCATCAAGTCCTTCACTCTTTGTTGCCGCCCCACCTGCGCGCTGCCGTCGTTTTTTTACAAGGTTATTTATTCTGTTGCAGACAGCATTACAGGCTGTTATGCTGTCAGAGGTAGTGCAGGCTGTGGTGCTGTCAGAGGTAGTGCAGGCTGTGATGCTGTCAGGAGTAGTGCAGGCTGTGGTGCTGTCAGGAGTAGTGCAGGCTGTGGTGCTGTCAGGAGTAGTGCAGGCTGTGATGCTGTCAGAGGTAGTGCAGGCTGTGGTGCTGTCTGGAGTATTGCAGGCTGTGGTGCTGTCAGGAAGAAATACCAGCATGATGTTTGTTAAGAGGATCATCATGAAGAGTGAAACATTCATGAAACACAAGGCTAATATCAGGAGTCCATTAAGTTTACAATAATATTCTAAGCCTGTAACTATATGACGCCGTTGGTAACTGGGTGTGATTTCTCTTCTAATAGATTGAGAAAGAAACAAGTAAATGAAACTTCATTACGATGTATGGGGTGCGGCAACATAACTTCCTTTTTTCATAGCAGATCGATATGGAAAAAGGAAGTTATGTTGCTGCACCCTGGTAGAAAAAGAACATATACTGTGGGGAAACAAATATTCGTATACGTTAAAATTCGTTATTCATTACATTTCTAATGAAAAATATTGGATATACCGATAGTATATTTGCACTCACATGCATAAATTAAGAATATGCAAAATAAACGAATAAATTATTGTAAATAATGAATTCATTTGCAGTTATACTGTAATTATTCAGGGGTGAAAAAAGTATTCATACAGAACAAATTTCGGATTTTAGATGACGCAAAATGCTGTTCGGATAAGGTTTTTGTTATTAGAACTTTCTCGTTTGTTCCAATAATAGTTATCAGCAGTCACCTTGAGATGTCAAAATACTAGCTGGTTCATTTAACACTAAGAAATCATATACTAGTGTCGTAATGATGGTGAAAGGTGAAGAACGCAGAAATTCCGTGAAAACCTTGATTATTGAACAGTGGAAAACTGGTAATAGTTACACGAAAACATCAGAGAACCTTGGAATTGTATTTCCCATTATTGATTCATTTATTCAAAGGTATAAAATATCACGAACTGTTGAAAACGAAATAAGATCTGACGCACCACGCAAGATTTATCTTAGACCCTTCAGAAAGATCAAACAAAGAATCGAAAAAACGCAATCACCAGAGAGGAGCTACAAGAAGATTTACTAGCTTCAGGGACTAGTGTTGCACTACGAACTCTCAGCCATGAACTTAATAGTGACCAACTGAAGTCACGCTCTCCTAAAAAACCTTCACTGTTGACTAAAAGTCATAGGGATGCCCGTTTAAAATTTGTTTCTCAGTAAAATATACCTGATACATTTTGGCAAAATGTTCTATAGAAAGACTAGTCGAAAATTAAATTGTTTGAACGCAATACACCTAGCCATGTTTGGAGAAGAGTTGTTAAAGCCTATGCGCCGAAGAAAACAATTTCTACTATAAAGTTGGTGTGGGGATGGCAACATCATGGTGTGGGGATGTTTTTCTGCAAATGGTGCTGGCAATTTACATGTGATAGATGATAAAATGAATGTAGAGATGCACCAAAATATTTCAACAATAATTTACGTGATTCCGCAGAATAGCAGCAACTCCATGAAGAGTGGGTTTTACAACAGGATAACGACCCTAACCACAAGGCGAAGTCGACCAAGACATGAATTGTCAATCACAATCTAAAATTACTAGAATGGCCAAGTCAGTCTCCTGACTTGAACCCCGTTATAAAATTGTGGCGTTAGTTGAAAATTAAAATTCACTCAAGAGATCCAACGTGCATTGAAGATTTGAAGAAAATTTGTAAAGAGGAATGGGGCAAAATTCCTAAAGAAACATGTAAACATTGACTAAGGACTAAAGAAAAAGATTGATTGAAGTCGAACTGAAAAATGGTTATGCTACAAAACATTAGATCAGAATTATCTATTGTTTATGTTTTGTACGAATACTTTTTCACCGCTATATATTTATAATTGTATATAAATTCATTATTTACCATTGTATATAAATTGTTTTTTTTTTTTGCATATTCTTAGTTGATGTACGTGTTTCTAAATACAACATCGATATATCCCGTACTTGTTCATCAGAAATTTAATAAAATAAAAAATTTCAATATGTATGAATATTTGTTCCTCTCCTTCCCACTGTATTCTCATTGAGTTTAAATTCCAAATGCTAACAGTTTGAGAGTCGTGATGCTGCTTTCAGGGACTCTTCCTGTTGTCTGTGAGGCGACCAAAGGTTAGGACTCATAAAGGTGCTAGATGAGCTTTTTGATCATGAATACTAGACTTGTTCTCCCACTTTACAAGCAAGAGAAATTGAATGTTGCGTAGACACTCGAACCGGTGACTCCCACGTCACAAGTGCGAGGCGCTCGTCCCTTGACCAGGGGGGGTTTTCAAAGATTAAATAATAACGTTCGTTATATATGATGAGTTATACGGACTAACATTGACTCTCTTCACAATTTAAGCTCTGCTGTACAGGGAATACTGCAGGTTTGTAAATGTGCTTGAGCTATGTATGAACAAGTAGCACCGTAATTGTCGTGAAATAATGTTTTTTTTAAGGAGTTAAAGCACTACAAGCTATTATGGAATAACCCTGCGTTTTTCCACCTATGATAGCCCATTCTTACACCCCCCTCGAGGAGCGACACTCGAAGGTCTCTGCCTGTCAATGCAAAAAAACACTGCCTTTGTTGTGCTGTTTTGCTGTAAAATTATAATTAAAGTAAAAATTTTGCTAAGCAATTCAATCAATGAGACACTTGGTGTTGAGGTTGTGTGACGAGGCCTCTCATGTCCGGCTATCTCTTGCAGACAGCGAGGCGAGTATCGTCTCCAGCGTAGGCATGGTTTCTGGACTTTGTTTTAATGGTCGTCAGGTCAGAAAACTCAGATTTGCAACGATATGTTATAGCAAATTGAATAAGCATAGCAGATACCTTCTTGCCAAGTGGGGGATATGCATCCTGAACAGATAACCAGAAGCTGGAGAGGTCTTCTCTGTTATTGCCGGCCAGTTTCATTGTTTTTGATACCTTCAACTGTGCCAGCGCTTCTGCTTCTTCCTCCGTGGGTTTATTTCGGTGCTGAACGAATCCCTGTGCTATGAAATATGCAACGGGGTATCGTCAGAATAAGATTCTAACTCAGCGGGGAGAATTTCGAGATGTCCTGGGATGCAATCTTTGATGCTGACGGGAAGCTCATTCCTCTGTGTCTGCAGGTGCTCGTCCATGAAAGAAAATGAGGCAGTGGACCCAGCCTTGATTCGTGCCTCCCACACTCCCATTTGAGCAGACAGTCCAGCAAGCTTGTCATGAATGTTACTGGCTGTCACATGACGGAATTACAAGAACAAGGACAGTAAGACTTCCTCCTCACCCGGAGTTCATACATATGAAACAGATATTTGCCCTCGATAACCAACGAACTTCGGTGTAGAACAGAAGTCATATATGTTGTGCTCTCACTTCGTCGGCCTGGAGTTGGAAGAGCCGAAGATTTTTGGCTTTTGTACAAATGAAGTTGATCATTTATACCGCGACGTACACAACTTCCAACAAACTTGGCTGTAGAGTCTTGCACGCAATAACGTATCGGTGTAGCGAACAGTGGGAAGACTTCATTAGTTCTTCACAAGCGCGACAAACCTTCCTCTGACACCGACCATCGCTGGGATACCATCAGTATAAATGTGTTTGAAGTTTTGCCAGTCGAGTCCGTTAGCTTAAAAAAATCCACGATAGCTTAGACTTCTGTTGTTCTCGTTGTAGTTGACAGGCTATTGCAGAACAAGAAATCTTCCTTCATCTTGCCCTCTTCCTCGTAGTGTGAGGTGATCAACCAGCTCTTGAGAGTGGTGTCGGTGGATTCGTCTAATTGAAGGCTAGCCTGGAGTTTGCTTTGCTTGATTTCGGAACAGACTTGACAGCACATACCAGCAGCCATGTCGTTAATCCAACGGCTGATTGTGTCATTAGAGAGTAACACTAGCTGAATCCTTTTTTTCACCACTGGACCGATCACCAATTCCATCGTTTTCTCTGTACGAGTATATGGCTTGATAATGTCTTCAGTGATAGTGTGCGGTTTCTTAGACTTCGTATTTAATTCGGTATGCCGCATCGCACCTGGCCAAATATAAATTTGGGAAGTGTCATTGACGATCGTATCGTCTTCGTTTCATAGACAGAGCATCGATATTATCTTCCTTCCATTGGGTATGCATCTTTTCACTATGGTTTGAAAGTTTAAAAAGACGTTGAAACGGATTGGACGTATCAACTGAGAAGTACAGACATTGCGCACAGTCCGTTCCATCTCTATTGAGATTCGTGAATCCAAACATAACGTTTGGAAATATTCTCGAACCTTCGATATTTAACGAACTAAATTGTAAACAAGTATTAGTTACTTAGGTAACAATGATGCAGTAAAGTTAAAAATTTGGTTTAAATAAATGATATTTCAAACCGCGCCCAGTTCTTTTCCTCTTGCTCTCTCTTTCTTCCTCTCTCTCTCTTTCTTTCTTCCTCTCCTTTTCTTTCTTTCTATTTTTTTCTTTCTTTTCTCTTTTTTCTCTTTTTTCTCTCTTTCTCTCTCTGGTACAGGGTTCGTACAGTTCATACAGTTTTAAAATATCATGAGAGTTATGACATATTCATAGGTTTGCATATTCCAGGCGATGTATGAAGTATATGTATGAGGAGTGTTCGCTGTTGTGATACTCTCTAGCTGAAGGTAAGTGTTGAGAGGTTAACCGAAAGGCAAATTCGAGGGAAGGGAAACAAACGAGCGCCTGCACTTGAGAAGGTTCGAAGTGTTGAATTACGTTGGAGGTGTGAAACTATAGAGACCGCTACGTAGTACCCGCAGCGCAGACAAAGGGCCTACACTTGAAAAGGTCGGGCTGTTATGTTTGTAGCAAAAAGAAACGTCAGCGAGAAGAAATTTATGGCTAAGCATCGTGTGACTCAAGAAGCACGCAGTCGTGAGACGCTGAAGGTGGTTGAAGAGTGGGCGGGGTATATCACAAACGTTAGAAACCTATTGAAACCATTGGACAAATAGGGAAATAGGAAAAACGCGCTTGGGAGGAGCAAGGCTCATATAAAAGCGGGAGTAGGGATAGATGAGAGGACTTGGACTTGGACTTGGGAACTAGATCTCATCGACGATGTAGGGTGTTGGGAACACATATCTAAGTCTAGGCCCCTAGGGCATATGGGAAATAAGGGGGGCACCGTGATAAGAGGGAAAATTAGCGGCTTCGTTAAGGTGTTATATCGCTAGTGTTAACATTGTAACCCATTATCAACAGTGAATCTAAAGCATAAGGGCAAGTTAATATTATTATTGTCTATGTGATCGAGAGTAGCGGTAGGGTAAATTTTGTAATTTGATTTGAACGCCATTAATTTAACTTAATTGTTCCGTGTGATCATTTAATTACTCAGCTATCAGGTATGTGATTGATCTGTAATGGTGCACTATTCAAATAGGATATCATGTGCAGTTCATATATCAAAATGTGGTAAATGATTCACATTTCCCATCTCGTGAATTTTAGAATACCATGTATTAAATTTTCTGTGTGTATCATTACCCTCATCTTGCCATTGAAAGGAAGTACTGGGAATATCTTTTAACATATCATGTATTCAGAGGATTAGAGTCCCTCTAGTGCGATTACGTGTGCATGTTGTTGCATTAATTAATTGTGTAAAACAACACGTATCGCCACAAAAAACAAGAAAAAAAGGAGAAACAAATCTAACGTTTATTCAGACAAATCTAACGTCTTTGTAAACATTTCGATAAGATCGTTCGATGAATGTGTCACTAGTAGATTGGTACAAATACCTAACGCTTTAAGAGTGAGGTTAGAAAAAAATAGCATAAAAACTCAATTATTAAGGTAATTATGGTGACGAGACGCTAAAAGTCGGAAATAGTTAAGCAAATTAAACAATATTGTTTTATTTTCCAAAGTCTCCTCTGAGCTTTGCCTGGTGTTCTATGACTGTGTGAAGTTGTGGGTAAACTTCGTTCTCTCTTCTACTTTGACACCATGTCTGCCTCAACGGTGCTTTGTCACTATGTATGTCTGCCTCAACGTTGCTTTGACACCATGTCTGTCTCAACGTTGCTTTGATACCATGCCCGCCTCAACGTTGCTTTGACACCATGCGCGCCTCAACGTTGAGCAAAAAACAGGGAAATTCCTTAGAAAAATTCTCTTATGACCGTAGTTTTAGTTTTGTACTCTTAATTTTATATTCTAACCTTCTGCAGTCTGAACCAGTTTTCGGCAACTGACTCATCTAGATTTGATAATAGTCATGTGTGGCCAGTTATTGTGGGTCATGCCGGCCCAATCATTGCGGGTCATGCCAGCCTAATCATTGCGGGTAATGCCAGCCCAATCATTGCGGGTCATGCCAGCCCAATCATTGCGGGTCATGCCACTCCAATCATCGCAGGCCAGGCCTCCTGAATCATTGCGGGCCATGCCTCCCCAATCATTACGGGTCATGCCTGTCCAACCATTGTAGAGTCATACCTGCCCAATCATTGTGAGGTCATACCTACCCAGTCATTGTTGAGTCATATCTGCCCAATCATTGCGGGGTCATGTCGCCTAATGCAACTGAGTGCGAGACACATAAGCCTCTCCGTGGCGTTGCCAACACAGATGATTTCTTCGTGATTGCAGCAGATTTTGTGGTGATACGTATATATGTGAGGTCTATTTGTTATTAAATGATTGATTAATGTAAAAAGGAAAAAACTTTTCTGCCTACTTTTCATTGTACACTGATGTATTGTTGATGAGTTCTTTTCTTTCTCATAATTTACGTCATCTTGTTTTCAATGCATGGTTTTTCTGCATGCTGTTCTTCCGTTATATTTCAATTAATACTTGTAAAAACACAATTAATTAAATGCAACAATCATACTTAATCACAGTAGAGGGACTCTAATCTTCTGAATACATGAAATGATAAAAGGCTCTCGATATTTCTTTTCAATGGCAAAATGAGGGGTAATGATACGTACAGAAAATTTAATACATGTTATTCTAAATATCGCAAGATGGGAAATGCAAGTTATCTACCACATTTTGGCATATGAACCACACATGATGTCTTATTAAACAGTGCATTAGTAAAGATCGCTTACATACTTGATAGCTGAATAGTTAAGTGTGCACGCGGAACAATTTAGTTGAATCAGTGGACGCTCACATCAAATTACGAGATTTACCCTGCCCCTAACCTCGATTGCATTGACAGTATTAATATTAGACCTTGCCCTTACACTGGAGATTCGTTGCTGATGATGGGCTGCGATGTTTAACACTTACGATTACAACACCTTAGCAATGACGTTAAATTTTTTCCCTCCCATTCCTTGCTGTTGAACAATTAAATCCTCCCCTTTGTACACGGGTGGATGCACGTGTAAAATCTGCTGTTATTCGTCGCGTGATCATTAATTTAATTCCCCTTTAATTACTTCTACACCTATTCCACCCATACCCCCTGAACCCATACCTGTGTCCTAGATGTCTCTCTAGCTGCAGTAACCTACATCGCTGTCGAGGTCTAGTTCCCAAGTCCTCCTATCTATCTTTCCTACTGTTTTTATGAGCTTTGCTCCTCTCACGTATCTTTTCCATTTTCCAATCTCCCTATTTGTCCAATGGTCTGAAATAGGTTTTTAAACGTCTGTGATATACTCCGCCCACTCTTCAGTCAGCTTGAGAGTTTCACGACTGCGTAATTCTTGAGTCACAAGGTCTCTACCAATAAATTTACAAGTGTTTTGACACTTTCTTTAGCCACGAAACCAGACACTTCGACGCTTCTCAAACCCTACTGTTCATGTTTCCTCAGCCCTGCCGTCGAGCTCGCCCCTTTCGGTTAATTGTTTATTTTTGTGAGCCGGTGTCCCCTCGCCACTCCACACTTGATATCTTGTTCCTCGTGTTATACACACACCTAATACATATACCTCACTCATCGTATGGAATATGCAAACCTATGAATGTATCATTACTATCATGACATTTCTAATGACACTAAAAGAGAAGGTTGATGGTTCCGATACAGGTTTTCTGTTCCATGCTATGCTGTGAAGACAACAATTAGAAAAAAAATAAATTAAAGTTCTTGTACGTGCAGTGGTGTTTTTGTTGTAGTTGTCTTTTTCCTGCCAAGTTTGAGTATTCCTCTTTCGAGAACATCGTGTTAACTCCTCATGAAGTGCAGCGTATTCAAGTAAAAGGTACGTGTTAATTGAACTCTGTGTCCATTTGCACTAAATTTAAAGGTGACAGAGAATTACGCTGCTTGTTGTGGCAACAAAAAGAGCTCCCTCGAAAAGTTTAATCTGGATACACTGTGTACATCTCGATATGTCAGCAGCGAGTTGAGACCTCACGGCTGAGAAGTAAAGTCTGTGGAGGTGTTTCTTCTGTGTCTAGGTGCAGAACGCAATTGCTTAGGTTGGAACAGCTTAGTGCTAACAACGACGTCGAGAAACTACTTTGCTCGCTTCTTCAGGTACTTTTGACGTAAGAGTAATCACCTTAGGGAATCAAGGTGGCCTCAGTGGATTCTTTAGGCACCACAGGTGCAGATGTGAACCTAATGTTTTAACGGCTTTTAGCTTTTAATGTTTAGAACTGTCAATGAAACTTATTGTGAGAGTACTGGTTATTGAGGTCATGACTGCAGCACCTACTGACTGCCAAAACTGGATGTGGGAGCACTGGTTATTGAGGTCATGACTGCAACACCTACTGACTGCTAAAACGGGGTGTGAGATCACCAGAGGCCCGCCAGCTGCATCCGAGGTGATGTAGCTTTTTATTGTTGAGAAAATAGAAAATTGGATGGCTGACTGTTTTTTGCTGTGGTGCAGGTGTCATCAGGTGATGATGTGCTGCTTGCCAGCGCTGACGTGCTACTCGAGTTCGTCAGCCAGGAGGCAAATGGTTTGCTGCTGCTGCTCGTGTCCGTCGCCGCTTCCAGAACTGATTACGTCGCTCTTGTACTCAAGAAATGGTCAGTATTAA
>VCRD01001589.1:14075-80934 GCA_006783055.1 Trinorchestia longiramus | reverse complement strand
GTTGTGCTCAGTGTGTACAGGAGGTGAGGTTGTGCTCAGTGTGTACAGGAGGTGAGGCTGTGCTCAGTGTATACAGGTAGTGAGTCTGTGCTGCTGTTCTTAGTGTGTACAAAAGGATAAATAGCCAATAAGCAATTTCAAGATCACTCCTACATATGATTGAGGACAAAAATACACAAGACGATTCGAATCTCATATGGAGAGCATGAATATTTTCGTATATTATCGATGGGTTTGTATAATTGAAAGAACGGATTTGAAATTTAGTGAATGGTTAGCGTCACCCTTGGAATAACTATTTTTTCGTAAAGTCTCTCGATTCGGTTAAAAATGATAATTAGCTTCTCCGAACGTTGAACTGAAACCGTTTCCTTAGAATCGGAAGGTGAGATGTTGGAGCGCTTAGAGTTCTTGGCAGTGCGTAGGTTGCATTTGCACATCCTGCTCGTGAACAGGATGGCTGGTTTATTCGTTGTTCGATTTGCTTTTAGCTGCAACTAAAGTTCTTTAGGTGAGGTTTTGGTGGAGCTTGACTTAGTGAGCGGTCGGTAATGAGTGGTGGTTGGTACGAAAAGAAAAAGAAATAAGGGAGAGTTTGGCACAGAGTGTATTTAAGTATAGAAGGTAAAACAAGAGGGAGACTAGGAGGGGAATAGAAATATGTGCAATGCGTACATGATTTGAGTGGCAGGGGCCTATTCATGAAGTTTTGTTAGAGATTGGGGGGTTGGATTACCTGTTAGGGTTTTGTATAGTTCCATTAAAAGAGTATGTGCTCATAGTTATCTATTTAGGTATGTGTGTGCGGTACGCGGTAAGGAGGTGTAAGCTGATTGGGGCTGCGCGATATATAAGAGAGAGTTAGGCATAGGGTGTGCCTAAGTAAAGGGGTGAAATGGAGAGGGATACCAGGAGGGGAATAGAAATGAGCATATTGCGCTCATGTTTCGAGTGAAAGAGGTCTGTTCATGGAGGTTTCTTGGAAAGTGGGGTTGGATTACCCATCAGGGCTTTGAATAGTTCCTATAGGGAGTTTCGTGTTGATTGTTTTGTATGTGCACGTCTGCGGTGGACCCGAAAAAAACAGCGGTTGGGGCCGGTTGGGGCTCAGCGTCCGATGGACGATTCTATGGTGCCTCGGTGGGGTGTTCAGTGCTGAGGTCGTTGGTGGAGTGGTCTATGTACTGTATATTTTGGTGTTAGAGGAGGTCCCTGTGTTTAGGTTTTAGAGCTCGGAAAGGCTCTATGTGGTAGGTGCCCAACCTCCTGTGGAAATGTGAAGTGTAAATATAGTAGTGGATGCATGTTTTCAATATTGTCTCATATTCTTTTGGCATGTTCGTGTAGGAGGGTGTTGATTGGTGATATGTTTGTCGGTGTAGTTGGGATGATGCGTTGAATTCGTGCCATTCTGTGTTTGTGATGAATCGTGTGGCTTTGTTTTGAACTCATTCAACGTGTATCGACGGAAAATGCAGCAGCACCGGAGGTCCCTTTATGCGGAAACGCGAGGGCGGAACGCCAGAGCACGCCTGCGGACAAAGATTGGTGCTAACAAAAAAAGGAAAGGCAGCGAAGTATAGTAATTTCTATAACTCTTCAGTCCCAACCCTCAGACTTTTCTTAGCTCCACGCTGACAATGAAAGTCTTTTCTAGACCTCGAGCAGAATATCTTTTTTCATCTCGTTTTACTCGGAGTGACTGTCTGAGGGGATAAGAGACCGTTGAGTAACCCAACAGGATAAATGACATAGGGATGAGTTTCGATACGTATATTAAGATGCATCAAATTGAAGTAATTCGGTCTCACTACAATGTAAGCCTTCTGTAATATCTCAACCACCAGTGCGCGTGCACGGGCGTAAGGAATATGCTTGGCAATGAGTACGGTGGGGAATCTTGAGTCGAGCAGAACTTGGAAAGGCCGATGATGAGTCTTGGTGAAGATGTTGACATTAAAATCGCTTGGTAGAGAGTATGAGCCACCGGTCGGTCGGTCGGTGCCAATAGGAAAGGTTTGAGAGAGAGTTTGGCACAGGGTGTACCTAAGTAAAGGGGTGAAACGGAAAGGGATACTAGGAGGGAAAAGAAATGAGCGCTGTGCGCACATATATCAAGTGGTTGGGGTCTATCCCTGGGGTATGTTGACTTCACATTGAATATCTTCAGCTCGTCACTCCCACTCTACACAAGTGGGAGAGATAAGCTCTCCATTGAATATCTTGCACTCATCTCTCCCACTCTGACGAGCAGGAGAGATGACCCTCCTCCCCCTTCAGAGGTCGCGAGACAACTCCGTATGAGCCACCGAGCGTTGCAGCCTCGTTATATAGGGTGGTTGGCTGGACTCTGCTGCCGAAGCGTCACCTCTCATTGGTTAATGTCGTGCTTCTAGTCATAACAGAGCCTAACTTCGTCGCTAGATTCACTTCTTCTCTCCTGTTTGCTCACTGGTCGATGACAGCTAGCCGTGTCGCGGTACTCGTTTGTAGTGGAGCCACGTGATTCACTACAGATGCTTCTCCTCTGTTATTTGAAATAAAAGGGCGTAAAAATTCCTATTCGTGATTATGACGATAGTGTGATGATACGTTTATAGTTTCTGCCTTCTAGCAGTCGTTATACCGCTGGGACGTTTGTTTAACTTCTCTGCAGCTTCTAGTTCGCAGAGTCATTTGTTGGATGTTTAAGCGCCCTGCTGTAGCCATTTTTGGGAACGGTACGCCGTTGTAGTCTTCTTGAGCAGCTGGAATGGTTGTTCTCTGCGTGTGTTCAGCTGTTAACTCTTCTGTTTTTGTATGTGCTACTTTCAGTCTATCGATGGCCACATTGACCTCTCTTCCTTTAATATCCAGGGTGAAAATTTTTGTTTCCCGTCGGTGTACTTGAAATGGCCCGTCGTACGGTCGTTGATATGGCTTCTTTACAGCATCTCGTCGTACAAATACTTGCTTTTCATCCCCAAGACTTGCAGGGACTTACGGTTGTCTCTTTTTGCCCTCTCTTGGCATGTATAGTTTCAGTTGTCTAAGAGTTTTTTAAATCAGGCAGGAAATTTGTTTATGTTATCATCGGGTTTTGTATAACTGGCAGTTCTCCCGGTAGTCGTAGCTTTTGTCCCTACACCATCTTAGCTGGTGAAACCTCGGAATCTGTCATGGTTGTTGCTCTTAGGTGCAACAGAACCATTGATAGCTTATCTACCCAGTTATTTTCCTCGTTTAATGATTTTATAGCCTCTTTTAAACGTCGATGAAAATGCTCCACCATTCCATTACTCTGTGGATGGTAACTCGTTGTTCTCTGACGTTTTAGTCCAAGATTATTCAGAAGCTCCTGCCATAGATTGGACTCAAATTACAATCCTTGATCTGTGACAATTGTAGATGGTGATCTGAAGTTCTCTATCCAACCACGCACAAAAATGCGCGCTGTTGTTTCTGCTGTACAATCCTTCATGGGAACAACTGGGCGCCATCTGGTAAATCTGTCGACGCAGGTTAGCATGTAACGCTAGTCTTGTGACAATGGTATACGTTCCACAATATCGACGTGCACTATTTGGAACCTTTCATTCGGAATTGGCATGGTGTCTGACGTGTCGTATGATTTTGCTAGCTTGGCATGGAATGCATTCTCGCGTCCACTTGCGCACGTCTTTGTTGATGTTAGGCCAGACGACTCTCTGTCTGAGCATGTCCCTCGTTGCTCGTATCCCTGGGTGGCTGACGTCGTGGAATTGTGTGAACATCGCTCTTCTGCAGGCTTCAGGAATGTATGGCCTAGTCTACACTGTGGAAACGTCACACCACAATGGTGCGTTGTCAAACTCCGTTGGCCGTGGATGGAGTTAGAGTGAAATCGCTGACCCTGGTTTCAGTTTTCCTCTAGTTCCTTATCGTCTACTTGGGCGCGAATAATTTTTCTGAAATCAATTTGCGGCTCCCTAGTGCCGATTGTAGCCACCATTCGGGATAACGCGTCAGCAATGGGGCTATCGGCTCCGCTGATGTGTTGCACTGCACAATCGAACTGTGAAAGATATGAAAGTTGCCGAGCTACCCGGGCCGAGCTGCACTCCCACGTCTTCTGGAGTGTTGCTGTCAAGAGTTTATAGTCAGTTTTAATTCTGAATTTCCGCCCTTCCATGAAATGCTCAGTGTTTCACGGTCAAGACAATTGCCAGCAGTTCTCTGTCGTAGATGCTGTACCGCTGTTGAGTGTCGTCTAGTTTTATGATGAGAACGCTACGGGCGATAGCTCTCCGTCGATTTCCTGCTGCAGCACGGCGCCCACGGCTCTTGTGGAGGCGTCTGTCGTTAACACTGCACTACCATTGGGTGCCGGGTACACCAGTCTTGTTAGCTGGGAAATATTCTGTTTCAATTTTTTGAATTACGCTACATTTTCTGTTGTCCATTCGATAATTTTCTTTGAATTTTTGCGCATCCTTTCATGAAGTTTGTGAGTTCTTGCATTTTCTTCTCTGCTTTGGGGATGAATCTTTTGTAGTAATTGACTATTCCAAGAAATACGCGCAGCTTCTTCGCATTTGAAGGCTCAGGAAAGTTCAGAAGTATCTCCATCTTTCTAGATAAAGCCACTATCCCTGTTGCTGATACTCTGTGGCCAAGAAAGTTCAGTTCTGGTAAGCCCAGAATGCATTTCGCCGGATGTACCTGTAATCCTTCTTCCCTCAAGCACACAAAGAGTTGTCTCACATGCTTCTTGTGCTCTTGTTCTGATGTTGAAGCTATCAATATGCCGTCCATGTAACAGGTGACAAAATCCATTTCTTTAGTGAAGTGATCCATGTAGCGTTGGAATGTTTGTGCGGCGTTGCGTAATCTGAAAGACATGACAGTACGAGTATGTTCAAATAATCCGAAAGGAGTTAAAACAGCCGTTTTTGGGATGTCTTCTTCTTTCACTGGAATTTGATAATAAGCTCGAACAAGGTCTACTTGTGAGAAGATAGTTTTCTTGTGTAACTTATAGTGAAAATCGTAGTAGTGTGGTACAGAGTACCGGTCCGGCTTGCTAACACTGTTAAGGCACATGTAGTCTCCACAAATCCTCCAAGTTCCGGGCTCTGAAGTTTTCGGTACAATGTTTATGGGTGAAGCCCAGGCACTCTTCGATGGTCGGACGGTGCCTTGACGCACCATTTTGTTGAATTCTTTAAGAGTAGCTTGTAGTTTTTCTGGCGACAGTTTTCTTGCTCTTGCATATACCGGGGGTCCGACCGTCTCTATGTGATGTTCTGTTTTTCCTTTAACACGTTGACTCCGATTGCCTGATTGGTGTAAAACTTCACTTTGTACGCATAGTTACTAGAAGGATCTGAAAAAATTACAGAACCTAACCTAAGTGGTACACATATGTACCACTTCGGAGTCAACGTGTTAAACAATCCAGTCCTATGATGGATTCTTTAACACGTTGACTCCGAAGTGGTACGTATGTGTACCACTGAAGTTAGGTTCTGTAATTTTTTCAGATCCTTCTAGTGACTATGCGTACAAAGTGAAGTTTTACACCAATCAGGCAATCGGAGGCAACGTGTTAACATCGGCGACGACGAAATCTCAATCGGCCAGTACTTTCTGAGACAACCACACATTACGGTTGAGAGTTCTGTAAGTTGCGATGGCCGTGTTATTGGCAGCTAAAGGTCAAATGAACCCTTCTGCGTCGGTTGACTCTTTTCTGGTGGAACTATACTGACTGCAGATCCCATGTCGATCAGATATCTCGCATTCAAAACTGGGTCATTGAAGTGCCGTAAGCCCCCCGTTGTCCTCTTCGCTAAAAGTTGGGCGTTTAGTGCCTTCCGCGATTGGCGTTTCCCGTAAAATATACTCATGAAGGAGAGCATTTCCATGCTCTCTTTCCGAAGTTCTGGTGGAAGCAGCAGATTTTTTCTGTGTTACGGGTTTGAGTTGCGTTTGCGTTGCGATTTAGATTTTCTGTTAACGTACTTCGACTACTTATTCCTTGTTCAGGAGCCCCTGCCGGCCTTCTATCGTTGTACAATCCTTTTATCAGGTTTTTCATCTCTGCCATTTCCTTTTTCATTTCATCCAGCTCCGTCCGTAAAGCTTCATTCTCCATATTCTGCCGCACCACTTGTACGGAGAGAGACTCGGTTTCGGCTGCTCCATTAGTTTATTGTCGGGCTAATACTTGGTCTGCCATTCTCCCATATTCTTCATCAGTTTTCCCAGTCGAAACTACTTCTATGAGTGCTTGGCTTTCATCTGGTAAATTGCAAGGTGCATCGATCGTATCACAGGCGATGGGAGCTTGGTTTGCCTACTGTTGTTTAAACGATGCATCTCTAGTAGTAATTCCGATGGAGCTCGATCCCCTAACTCTTCGACGTAATTTTTTTAATGTTTGCTTCTTCGTCATGATGCACAAATTTTTCTTGTAGTGCGGTACGCAGAGTTTCGAACTTATTCTCTGTTCAGCAATACTTCTTGCACTGCTGCCACAACATGCGTAGCTGGTGCCCCTAGTAGGGCTCCGTACTTTTCTCTATCAGTAAGTTCGTTGATCAGTGCTAGGAAAACTTTGCAGTGCAGGAGCCACGTCTTCATGTCTCCTCCAAAAGAGGGAAGACACACTTCTCTCTCCGTCATCGCACCTGTTAGATCACTCTGGGGACACAAGTTATAGTGGCTTCTATAACTCTTCAGTACCAACCCTCAGACTTCTCTTAGCTCCGAGCCGACAATGAATGTTTTTTCTAGACTCGGAACAGAATATCTTTTTTCATCACGTCTTACTCGGAGTGAGTGTTTGAGGGGATAAGAGACCGTAGAGTAACCCAACAGGATAAATGACACATGGATGAGTTTTGATACGTATATTAAGATACACCAAAGTGAAGTAATTTGGTCTCACTACAATGTGAGCCTTCTGTAATATCTCAACCACCAGTGTACGAGTAAGGGCGTAAGGAATGGGCTTGGTTTCGAGTACGGTGGGGAATCTTGAGTCGAGGAGAACTTGGAGAGGCTGATGATAAGTCATGGTGAAGATACTGACCTTAGAAGAGCTTGGTAGAGTGTGAGCCACCAGTCGGTCGGTCGGTACCAATAGGAAAGATTTGAGAGAGAGTTTGACACAGGGTGTACCTAAGTAAAGGGATGAAACGGAAGGGGATACTAGGAGGGGAATAGAAATGAGCGCTCTGCGCACCTGTATTGAGTGGTGAGGGTCTGTCGTTGGGGTTTGTTCTTGTAGGTTGTGAGCCACCGAGTGTTGCAGCCTCGTTTTATAGGGCGGTTGGCTGGGCATTGCTGCCTGAACGTGACTGCTCATTAGTTAATGTCGTGCTTCTGTTCGTAACGGGGCCTAGCCTCGTCGCTAGATTCACTTCTTGTCCTGTCCCGTACTTGTTTGAAGGGGAGCCATGCGATTCACTACAGAAGCGTTGCTCTGTAGGTACAGGAAATTCGGGAAGCATTGCGATTTGACGCACTTTTCGACCAGCTAGAGAGCTCGGGTTTGTTTTAAATGAAAGAGTAGGATCGATTTACACCAGTAAATTTTGAGGACAAACCCACAGCTGTGAAACTCTAGGAAATATGAATGAAAGAATTTTGACTTTTCAGAATGGCAAAAAATGACACTCGGAGAGCGACGACCTCTGGTTGTGGCGATTCGGATTTTTAATGCCTATTTGTTTTTGAATTTGGTTAATTATATATGTAGGAGAAGCTTTTTTGCCTACTTTTAATTGCACAATGATTGATTGTCGATGACTTCCTTTCTGTCTCATAATTTACGTAATCTTGTTTCAATGCATGGTTTTTCTGCATGCTGTCCCATTATATTTCAATTAATACTTGTAAATAACACAATTAATAAAATGCAAGAAACATACGTAATCGCACTAGAAGGACTTTAATCCTCCGAATACATGAAATGGTAAAAGGTTCTCGATATTTATTTTCAATGGCAAAATGAGGGAATAATGATACACACGGTGTGGCGATACGTTATCTCTCTCTACACGTTTACAACACAAATATGCAATAATTACGAACATTAATTGAATTCTTCCAAGGTACGTATTACATACACTTGTTACGTCAATTGAAATGCAATTAATTATTCATAAAGAGAGAGGGAAACATCGAAAATTGGAGGAATCCAGACCCCCTGACATGTATGATATGTTATACATCAATGAGGCCAACACAAGATAGGAATATGTAGTGAATCACTACATATGAACACGGCACAGACGAGGCGAGCTATCGTCGACCAATCAGAGAACAAGACAGAAAAAGTGAAGCCCACGCGAGGCTAGCTGTCATTAACCTGTTCACCGTAATTGACGTCATATGATGTTTGTACGGGCTGCATTCTCCCGGGAACCTACATCCGATGACGTTGATGCGCGACGGTACCACAGCGGGAATCTACATCATATGATGTTATAGCGTTTATTTGTTACTTTAGCGCTGTCATTGCCGTCATATGATGTCTAGTAGCGGAACATCCATCTTGCAACCATCTGAAGCAGTCACACTTGCCATCTGAATCAGCTAGACAGATTTGCCAGTGCCTAATTTGTCATAATTGAGTGCGGTTGTGCGTGAGCTTCGTTCTTGCGGTTAGGCTATTCAAGTGCCTTCTGTCGCGATTTTACCCATGTAATATGGCGAAAAGAAAGTATCTAACAGAAGAGGAAAGTTAACATGCGTCACAAGAAATAATAAGTGACAGTGAATCGGAGCATAGTTTGAGCAGTGATTCAGAAAATAAATCGTTTTCTTCATATGTCTCAAGCAGTGTAGAGGGAGATGACGCAATAGTTCATTCTACAGACTGGATGCGTACAGGGAAAGCACGTCAGTATCAGTAAATATCTAACTATGTATGTCCTCGTAATAATATAGGAAATGTGTTCACAACAAATGCATGAAATTTAGTGCTGTATGGGCATGCAATCAGTCGCTGTCGGCACCGGTGTCCTGGCGCCGCGCGGAAAGCACACCAGTGCCAGACCGGTGTCGCTGTGGATTGCGCAGCGAAAGTAAGCGGCGACCGTTAACAGGTTAACCAATGAACGGTCACGCTCAGGCAGCAGTGCTCAGCCAACTACCCTATACAATAGGACTGCAGCGCTCAGCGATGCATTCTGGTCCCTGGTGAACTCTGTTTCCTGTGGTTTGAGAGTACTCTGTAATTCGGCGAAGTGTGGTTCATGCTGTCTAAGTTTTTATTTAAAAGTGCATTGTGTATCAAACGTACCCAGGAGGATTTGTGGTCGGTGCCAAAGGCCTTGGGGGTGTCCTCAAGGCCAAGGTGAGCTACTTTCTCAACCTGTGCTGCAAATATGTTTAATTTGTATATATATGTGCATATTTAGGTGGCCATTTCCTGTATTGTAACGTGTAACTATGTCACACCCTGACCGAGGGGGGAGAAGGGGCCGCTTCTGGGCGTGCCGGCTCTTCAAGCCGGTTGTCCAGGGCTCCTCTCCTTCCACTACCCCAAAGTGACTCCTCTAAACCCCGCACCGCTTCCCCTGCACTTAATTTGTCATTACAATCTAGACGTGCTCTACCTGTTCCTAAGTCCTTTCCCCCATTCGTACCTCCGATTCATCCCTCAGTTCCTAACATTACTCCCTGTAATACTAAATGAACCAAGTACCGCATTCAATTGAAGACAATCGACCTTAATAAACCAACTGATAAACAACAAATATTTGAAGTGACCTTTCGTAACTTAGACGCTCCAATAACCCAACTGACGAAGACTAGAACAGGCTACTACGCTGTGATTGATGACTCGATAACAATTGACAAACTGACATCTAATGAAGCTATAGAAGCATTTGAAAAAATCAATATCATTCCTATCGAACCCTCAGACATTCTTGCAAAAAGAACTGTTTGTCAGGCAAATAGACTCAGACGTAATGGACAGTGCAGACTTGATAGGAACTTTTATAATCCTTGGGAATGAATGGCTTAAAGTGATTGAAGTTATGAAAATAAAAGACTGTACTCACATTATGAAAATAGTGACGCCCAACACGAAGACTGCTGAAAGAATATTACGAGAAAGTTTTAATCTGAGCTATACTAAAATCTCACCCCAACAATGCGAACTAGAAAAATCAACGCACATACAGATTTGTTACAAATGCTACAAATTTGAGGATCATCCGACGCATCAGTGCACAGCAAAAACACAGTACTGTTCCGAATGTGCATCACAATAACATACGTATCAACACTGCACAAACACTTTAAAAAGTGTCTCAACTGCCAAGGACCACACAGAACACTAGCTGCCGGTTGTACTTACAGGAAGACAATCATTAATCAGAAACGGGATGACGAACAGAAACAAAAAGAACAACAAACTCACAACACCTAGGCAGAAATTTTAAAACACGCCATTCAACAGACAAACCCACCACAGCATGTACTAACACTGACCAACCAGACTTACCTCAAACTCACAGCTCTAATTCTTGACGCTCATATAGCTGCACTTGACAAAACTCAGAAATTCGGAGACATACTTTCAAAATCTCTCAAAACAAATTTTGACATAGACACGACATTTCCCGACAAAGACTCAGCAGCCATCTTTAATTTTTACTACTATAAAACAGTCACACAGCAACCGCACACCAAGTAAACACTTGCACAAGAAACACAAAAATCACATGAACCATCTAAACTCAAGAACCACTTAAGCCACAAGAACAACAGTTACTTTCATCACTTGACATTTCAATGGACTACGACCCCCAAGAACCCCATGTACCTAGCAATAAAAGACGAATTAGCGACGAAATAGAGACCTCGACCGTACTTGTTGACAATAAATATACGCTACCAGTAAAACTCTACTGGAATACTAACGACGATGACCCCATACCGGACATCCCAAGTAAACACTGGTACGAAACGCAATTCTCGAAAACTAGAGACAGAGGACTAAAACTTTCTATAGAAAATCTTAAATCTAAGACTATGTTGGACTACATAATACGAGGTAGGGCAATATTCACACGTACTAAAATAAATATTATATCTGAAGAAGAATTTCTCGTACTTAAGACATTTCACAGTTCATACAGCATCAAAGAAAAACAAATCTACGAAAACATAGATACAACCTTAAAACTTATAATTCTTCAGTAATCTCTATCTAAGAAACAATAGTCATCTTCGCCCATAATAATACCATAATTTTCGGCGTCTTTTTTCGCTTCCGACTGTCCTTTTCATTTTCACTTCTCTTTTCTGGTACACTCTGTACCAAACTCTTTTCTTCAGCTCTTTCCTAGGGGCACCGACCGACCGACCGACCGATGCACTCTCCACCAAGCGCTTTCAAAACCAACATCTCCACCAAGAACTCTCAACTAAATACTTCAACTCACAGCCAACATCAGAGCAAGAAAAAGCAGAAACCAGCAATCCTGTCTGCGGACAGGATGGGGCTCAAACGACCTACGCACTAACAAGAACTATGCGCTCCAACTATGACGTCCCAAGATGTCCAAACGCCAGTACTTGACGACGGGACGTGCGCAACGAAGAAATAACTAATATAATATTTGAATGCACAGGAGCAGAGTATTAAACTCATCCTGCCTTTAATTGCCTTTTCTCCTATTGGGTTCCTCGACGGACCCGTACTCCCTCAGGCGCTTACTCCGAGTAAAATGAAGATATTCAATGTCTGCTCGGAGATAAGAGATGTCTGAGGGTTGGGACTGAAGAGTGATAATAAAGAAATCGCTACAAATAAACACAATTAATTCGCTTAACAATATTTACTGGAAAAACTCGGAAGAACACGTAAATATGTTTTGAAATCAATATGATCTATCTCCTCAAGTCACCCAATTCCACTCACAATAATTATTTAGATCATACAATTCCGAGTGGTTGCAGAATTGACACACTGTTCTATCTAACGTCACATCCTAAATACACACGAACATGTGAAAATCCACTGAAGATCACTCTAATCCTATCACTAAATCTCACTCTTAATATTTGACCAAATACACTCATGAAGTAATAATCCCTGCTGTCCCATTAACCAATTTCGCTGACAATAATACTAAGTTCACTCTCGAATAACGACGCGAAGAATTGCGTTGCACTTCGTTCACCGTGCGTACGAAAGCATGCTCTCAGTCGAGCCCTAGCCCCTAATGCGTGACGCCGGCACATCTTGTTTACACTATATACATGCTTCTCCCGCTGGTTCCAACCTGCACTGGGTTAAAGGGGCAATGGTTTAAGGCTGTATTAATAATATTTCCACTTGGTTCCTGTTGTTAATATTCCGAAGTAATTACGTAAACATCAAATTCAATTTGACGCTGAAACCTAGATCCTCTCCGAGTTAATTATTGGCGAAACTTTTCAAAGATTACATGAACCTTTTCAAGCATTCAATTAGTCCAAGAAGTAGTAGTCGTAGTAGTAGTAGAAGTAGTAGTAGAAGAGTAGCTGTAGTCGCTTTAGTACATAGTTCTTGTAGCTCTAGCAGTTCTAGTAGTTTTAGTAGTTCCCTCTCTACAATGAGAGAAAAATCCTCCGTAAGTGCATGCCTTGATAGAGGTGCCCTAATACGTTTATGCTGTTTGTTGGCATATTATTCCTGTTTCCTATCCCAGGAACATTCTTATCTCCTCTCCGAGTGATATTCCGTCTTTTGCATCCTTGAAGTCGGTCGCCTGGCCCTAGCTCGTTGGTACCCCCTGCTTCCTTGAAGTCTGTCACCTGCCCCTAGTTCGTAGAGGCCCCATGTAGAATCGTCGCCTCTTCTCACACTGTTGTTCACCCGATCAACGCCTTCCTCTTTTCCCGACTGCTGCTTATATAATCCGTTGGTGTTTTCTAGAAACATGCCTCCTGACTTTTAGCTCCTTCTTTCGTTCTTGGTTTTGCTTTAAAGGTGTACTGTGTTCATTTGACCATTGGTTTCTT
Organism: Trinorchestia longiramus; assembly: GCA_006783055.1. NCBI lineage: Eukaryota > Metazoa > Arthropoda > Malacostraca > Amphipoda > Talitridae > Trinorchestia > Trinorchestia longiramus. The sequence goes on along the minus strand of VCRD01001589.1, from coordinate 67,944 downwards.
ATCCGATGCTTCCCACGGTTTCGAGGCGATCGCAGAACATATTTCAATTGGTTGGCGTTCAGAACTGCTTACAGTGCATGATAGTGTGCTGTGTTGTTTGTATTTTTGCGAGCGCGACGGTTGGGTTTTAATGGCCATGTGGCCCAGCTGCTTGCGTTCTCCACGTACCTATTCACCTTTACACTGTAGGACCTTCGGTGTGCTACCTGCGCCGTTTGGTTCCGTTAAGGCACTGGTTCCCAATCTGGTACGCGAGGGCCTTCCAGGTGGTACGCAAACACTTTCGGGGTCATGAACAATTTTTATTTTGTTATATTTTACTTCACAAAATGTTTACTGCCGAACATAGGGTAATCTGGCAACGATTTGTAGTTAGCAAATGTTAGTTGATTTGCGTGTTCTACTTGTACAATTATGGAAATAAAGTGATATCTAATCGAATTTAGTTTCTCAGGAACCTGGTGGTACGCGGCGACTGCACGGGACCTCCAAGTGGTACTTGATCACAAAAAGTTTAGGAACCACTGGGTTAAGACAACTGTTTTGAGATCGTGCCTCTCGTGTACTCGGAGTAGACGCCCTGAGAGTCGGTTAGGGCATCTGATCTCCGGTTATAGCCTACTACGGTAACAGTCTTCCATACGCTTCTACTCTTTTTTATATAAGTGAAACACTGAGTATTAGTTGCAACTAATTTATTCGCAAAAGTTACATTGGTACGACTTGCAATTACTGAACACTTGATAACTAGATGAAATTTAGCGGTAACTAAGCTAGAAATGATTTAAATAGAGATATGCATTGAGGGATGACTAAGCCACTAGTTGCTGGACAAAATGCAGGAAGGCTGTGTCGCGTTGAGGGGTGACTAAGCCACTATAACACATCTTTTCACATTACCATATCCTTTCACATTACCACATCTTTTCACATTACCACATCCTTTCACATTACCACATCCTTACACATTACTCTACATCACTATACATTATCACTACTACCACCCCATCACTACAAACACCACACAGAAAATGTAATGCATGTTATTCTAAATATCGCGGGATAGGATAGGAAATGTGAGCCATCTACCACATTTTGGCATATGAACCGCGCATAATGTCCCATTAAACGGTGTGCTATTACAGATCAATTACATACTTAATAGCTGAATAGTTAAGTGTGCACTTGGAATAATTTAGTTAATTCAATAGGCGTTCACATCAGATTACGAAATTTACCCAGTCGCTAACCTCGTTCACATTACATTATTATTGTTAGAACTTACCCTTACATTGAAGATTCGTTACTGATGATGGGCTTCGATGTTTGACACTCACGATTACAACACCTTAGCAATAACGCTAAATTTTTCCCGTTCTATTCCTTGCTGTTGCACAATTAAATCTTCCCCTTTATACACGGGTAGGTGCACGTGTAAAATCTACTGTCATTCATCGGTGTGATGATTAATTCAATTCCCCTTTAATCACTTCTACACCTACTCCACCCATATGCCTAAACCCATACCTATGCCCTATGCCTTGGATGTCGCTCTAGCTGCAATAGCCTTCATCGCTGTCGATATCTAGTTCCCAAGTTCTCCCGCATCTATCCTTCCTACCATTTTTATATGAGCTTTGCTTCTCCCACGTATTTTTTCCATTTTATAATCTCCCTATTTGTCCAATGGTCTGAAACATGTTTCTAAACATCTGTGATATTCCCTGCCCACTGTTTAATCAACTTGAGAGTTACACGACTACGTAATTCTTGAGAGTCACATGATTTCTACCAATAAATTTGCTTGTGTTTGACACTTTTTTTAGTCACGAAACTATACACCGCAACCCCTCTCAAACCCTACTGTTTGTTTCCTCAGCCCCGCCTGCGAGCTCTCCCTCTCGGTTAATTGTTTATTTTTGAGAATCGGCCGTTCCACACTTGATACCTGGTTCTTCGTATGATACAAACACTTAATACATATACCTCATATATCGTCTGGAATATGCAAATCTATGAATGTATCATTACTATTATGACAGGTGCCGCTCTAATAGTAACACGTACAAACTGGAGCTTTGACACGCTGCTAGCCAATAAAAGTACCGTCTGAACAAAAAAAATTAGAAAATATTTTTTCAACCCATTTATATAAACGTGAACTTTGCCTTGTTTTAGATAGTTTTTTCTCAATAACTTGAAAACCGTCAAACTTTTTTTCACGGTGGTCGCCAGGACTCCTATTATTTTTCAACATTGTTTTCAACGATATATGGGTTTTATACCTACGAATACGATTACTCCTTCGTTCGGGGCATTTTTCGCTCAAAAATCGATAAAAATCATTTTATGCTACTTTCGTAACGTCAGTGCACAAAATTTTATTTAAACAAAACTTGGATGTTCGTTGATTTTTTTTTGGTTTTTAATTTGTAAGTTTCTGATGAGTCAATCAAAGTGGCTGTACTGTTTCTCGTTTTTACGTGAATAATCAAAAAATCAAACTTTCGACTGCAAAAATAATTCAATCAGCTTTTTCAAGGACTAAATCGTTTTAGCAAGTAGTTATGTTAGATAATTTTTGTTAGTATTTTTGATGATCTATTGTATGATATAATTTTTTCCAATTTTCCCAAATAGAGAAAAAAAAATCAATACCATATATTGCAGGCCAAGAAAACCTTTATATCAAAGAACATGAGCACTTTATTACGCAGTATTAGTGAACAATCATGCCACCGGTAATTTTGGGAGATATTCGAGCGCAAAATTTAAAGTTGGATTTTTCCATCTTCAATATCTCTCACTTTTTACCAATGTAGAACGAAAAATCTTATTTCATATGAAAGCCCATGTCATCATTAACCACTGGATACAATTTTCGCTTCTACAATGAAAACTGGATTTAATAGCCATTTTAATAAATTGAAAATCCACGTTTTTCTCTATTTTAGAAGCTCATAACTATCTCCCAATTAACTTTCAAGATTTTCTTAGTATATGAACATGAAGAACTCCTTCCATTTCACTATCAAAGTCTTACTACTCAAGTGTACACTTGTAATAACTTAGCCACAATGATACGCTAAAGTTGCTACCACAGAACTTATTTCTGTGGCAGCAACTTAAAACTCTCATTGAACGCTCAATTCCTCGCCAAGCTCGTTTTTCCCCAATTTCACGATTGGTCATTTCTTATTTTCATTTGCAATACACTTACAAAAATATCAAAAACTGAAGAACTGGAACCTACTGAATACAAATAACGAACTGTTGAAGCGTCATATGTGATGGATTTTGAAATATGAACGGTTAAAAATTGAGTTTACAGCAGTGGTTCCCAAACTGTGGTACGCGTACCACTAGTGGTACGCGAACACTTTCGGGGTCATGAACAATTTTTATTTTGTTGTTTTTTACTTCACAAAAATGTTTACTGCCTAACACAGGATAATCTGGCAACGATTTGCAACTGTTACCACACACCACCCACCTTGTCCCAGCGCCCCACCGTTAAATTCAAACAGTACACTTACTTAATGCGTTAATTATTAGCGCATTTATCAAGATAAAATGCAATTAATGCTACATATTAGCAGCTAATATGTAGTATTCGTTGCATTTTATGGACAAGAAATAACATTTTGTGGCTGACGAACCAGGTGGTACGCGGTGACTGTACGAGACCTCCAAGTGGTACTTGATCACAAAAAGTTTGGGAACCACTGGTTGACAGCAATCGATTTGGAACAATTTGCGTCCCATACCGCATGCCGTTCGATTTTCGAACTGTAAGGAAAACTGAGCGTTTTCTTTTCCCTAAACTAATCCATTATGAAGTACTAATAGCTGTTTGCCAATCGAATGGGAATGACGTGCACGCTTGTGGCTTACAATATTTGAATATTATTATTTAGGTGCAGAATTTGAATCACAAGTTGTCTTAATGGTGGATAGCCATTGCTAATGATATAACTTAATAGATAATTGTGAAGGCTTGTCCTCGTTGCTATAGCACACTCGTCATTCATTATTGGATCCTTGTAAGATGAGCATGGTAGTGCTCACTCTGTCATAATTAGTCATGAATTTGAACGTTAATACACTCATTTTTACATTCATATAAAGGGATGTTAACGTTATATTAGTGTTGGTAATAAATGACTAGGAGGTGATTCATTTGACTTTCTCTCTTGAATAGGTTGCAAAGAATGTTTGCTCTTCTATCATTGGTCTGTGTGGATAGGTAATATTACGCTTAGTTACGATATGTAGTTAGAATTGTATAAAAAATTTTAGAATTGTATAAATTAAGTTAGATAGGGTAGGTAAATTACGTTAGGTTCGGTTAGTTGAGCTGAGTTTAGCATATCGTAGCATAGGTTCTGGTACGTCATTTTTAAAGAAAACAATTGATTATGTTTAACGTAGGCTACTTTACATGGAATGAGTATTACCAGAAATGGGACTTGGGTAGTAGCCCATGAATGTGGCAAAGTGCTCGTGTGAACAGGCTCATTCTATTCTATTGATACAGGAACCCGTCATACTCTTTCACTCATTATGAGCCTGCTTATGAATGTCATGCTCAAATGTGTAGTGTGAAACTTGAACATGAATGTCTGTGTGTTTATTGCAGAGGTATATTTTAAACCTTGCATTATGCTGTCTATCCTTTTTTATTGGCACCCTTATGCCGATATTTGGTGTAGATGATGGTGATAATGATTGATTGTATTGTGATATTGAAAGATACCAATTAATTTGATGAGGTTATGATGCAATTAAAAAATGAATTTATAGCTATAGGATGAACTTTATCTTCGACACGACTTTGCGTGTGTGTGTGTGTGTGTGTGCATGTGTCTGTGGGTGTGTTTATGTGAGCGCTTGGGAGCAAATAGATACATTTCTTTAAATACGGGTTATGTTGTTCTAGTGTGCTGCTACTCATGCTTTGTTTGTTGTGCTTGTGCGTTTATGGAGAGTGGTGGGTATGTAGTTGGGTGTTGTCTGGTTGTAGTTGTGAAATGTAGTGTGGCGATAGTGTGTGGTATTACGGTGTAGATGAGTGCTGAGCGTAAGAAGGTTAAGTATAGCTTGCGGCTTTTGTCGGGGGCCAGTTTTTGAAACAGTATGGGTGGGAGAGATTGTTCAGTGCTATGGCTTTCCTCTGTTTGGTATGTCGTGTGTAGTCTTGACTGTTGAAGTAGAGACCATGGATTTTGCTTAAGTTGTCATGTGGAAGGAGTGAGTCATCTATGAGGACTTCTTGTTTTTTGCGTCTGCTGATGGCTATTAGTTTGAATTTATCTGTGTTTGTTTGGATTTTCCATTTTCTTTCGTAGGTATTAATTTGTTCTATTACTCGGATTGTGAGTTGTGCAGCCATTTTGTGGGAGTGGTGGCGAATGTAATTCGTGTAATGTCGAAATTATAGACATCAATTAAGTCAATTAAATTTAATTAAATTATCCTCCAGAAACTCTGACATCATCGTCTGTAACGACAAAAATTATTGTTTATGAGGATAGAAAACAATGACAGCCCTAAAGTAGATTTTTGAGGTAAAGAAACAAATAAATTGCCAGACTGGTCTCTATTACTTGCCTCACAATGCATGGGTATGAGGTTACATTTCCATTCGTATTGCAACAGATATTTTTTCATATGATGAAGAAAATCAGTGTTGTGGCTCAAAAAATCCTTCTAGAAAGTTTCGGTGCTATAACAGCAAGAGTTTATGATTACTAAGTTTCGTAGTTATAACAGTTAGAGTTCATGACTACAAGTTTCGTCGATATAACAGCTATAGCTCATGATTACTAAGTTTCGTAACTATAACAGCCAGAGCTCATGACTACTTAGTTTGCATTGAGGTTCCATCTGTAAAGACTCGCCAGTTGCTTGCTGTGTGCAGCGACGTAACGCTCAGTGTGGACGGTGGCGAGCGTCTCACTGCCTCCACCCATGGGCCTCATCCTCCCCTTGATGTTCCAGCTCGCCTCTTTTTGGGGAACCCATCTTCTACCCTGCACGAACATAGTTTTGCAGGTAAGCAATGATTTTCGCAGTTATCTTAGTGTAACATTTTACGAACATTTCAGTGTCAAAACATAAATTCTTAAAAATTACAGTAGTAGGTTTCGAGAAATTACAGAAATTACAACAGTAGGCTTGAGGAATTACAAAAGTTAGGTCAAGTGAAATAAATGTGAAGAATAACTTTAGGCACCTGGGTCATGAAGCAATATTGAAACACTAATGAGAGGATATGTAGCATGACACCATACCGTCAAGATTAGCTAAGATGATGTGTGTGTGTGTGTGTGTGTGTGGGGAAATATATATATATATATATATATATATATATATATATATATATATATATATATATATATATATATATATATATATATATATATATATATATATATATATATATATATATATATATATATATATATATATATATATATATATATATATATATATATATATATATATAAGATTGTCCATTGATAAAGTGCTTTCACGAATTTATTTGAATTTTACTCCTCAGTGAATGATGTATTACTTTTAATTTTTCAAACAGTATTCAAATGTAATTTCATCTTTTTAGTTGTAATTTGTAATAATTATCATGGAAGTGATGATTCTACTAGCTTACAAAACGTTTTCGTGTACATATGCCAATTTTTAAATTTTATTTATCTCTAAGTTGCTATGCATATGCCACACAAGGAAAATAGTGGGTCCTTTGTTGGAAGTTCAACATAGTAATAGCTGCACCAGCAATATGTTAACAAATTTGGTATCCAGGATCCCTATCAGCAGGCATGACCTCTCGTCCAGTACTTCTGGAAGAGCTGGAGGTGCACGGCGGCTTTCTCGGCTGCGTGACGCAGCTGCGGGTCTTCGGCCACCCAGTCTCCCTGGTGAGGTTAACTCCTACTAACTTAACTAGTATGTTTCAGTTTAAATTTCCTTCTGCAATTTATTGTAATTTTCAATTTATTGCACACACAGAGTGAATTTGAAAAAATATCTTATCGCCTGTAACGTGTTGGACTCGAGTATTGCTTTACCAACAGCATGCGATGTCGCCCATGCTGCTTCAGTCGGTGGCGGTGTCAGAGTGTCATGCTTTGGCGTGTTTCTCGCGTCCTTGCCTCAACGGAGGCACCTGCATTTTGCTTCCTACTGCTAGGCTACACTCAGCTGAGGGAGCTGCGGCCCTGTTTCCTACTGCGTCTTCTCATGGGCCCCGCGCGGACTCTCATGCCAAGAGGCTCCGTGACAGAAGAAAAGTCTCCCGCTTCGACGGCTGGCAGCTAGAGCGCAGGCACCGCCCTCGTGAGCACGGTCACCGTGCGCCCTACTCAGTGCACACGAATCAGATCAATTACTATAAACTTCCACTCTTCAACTCTACTGATGATATAGAACAAACAGCACCACCGTTTTATTTGAGTAATTTTAAAAATCTCAGAGTAGAGCAATACAGAGGAAACGATGGAGCTAATGCTCGTTCCTTCAAATGCTTGTGCCAGCCTCAGAACAAAGGTGAGTCCTGCCTGCACTTCAGTTCGCTTGAAAACTTTGGGCACTTTAGTTCTTTGCTTTGAATCGTTTTTTAGAGCGCTAACGCTATACAGTAGTCATGAAAACATTGTACGTGTCGCGCTTCTTACGGGGGCATCTTAGTGAAAAGTTTAAATGTATGGTACGACGAAACTAAGCTGAACATAGCAGGTAAAATTGGATTTAGAACACATTTATTCATACACTTGTTCTCATTTTTTTAAATAATGGCGATTTACGGGGTAAAAAAGAGGTTTTTTGCATTTTCGACCCAAATCGATCTCCTTCAGTTTTCATGCTAGAACAAAAGTAAATAGAGTTTTGGAAAGAGAAAATCAGTATCTACAAACGATCGTGCCCCTTTTTTGCTATCATAAGAATCACAAATCAAAAAGCGAAAATCGAAAATTTTACCATTTTCACCAAGATGCACCCCTTAGAGATCTGTGACACCATCACTATCATGAAACTACGACGCATACGGCGCATATTACCTATAATATATTGTTTAAATTCTTGCCTATGCTGTAAGATGCAGCAAATTCCACTCATAATGCAAATTTTTTATAGCTTCATTGCGGTTAGATCGTTATTTAATGTCAAATCGAAGCAGATCAGCAAATCTGTAGTAAATCTTTTATAACAATAATGATTTTGATAATAGTAATGACAGTATTAATATCAATGCTAATTTTGATGATATTTTCATTAACAACAAACTAACAATAACTATGGTGTTTGTGCTATCGATCAAGAAGGCAAAGTTCACACCACTTTCACATATCTTGCTTTCTCTCGCTCGTGTCTAGGCCTTGGACTTTAGGCCTGAGCGATGTCAAACATTTATGTATTTCAGTTGACACGGTAAGAAGTATTTGCTCTCACTGCTGTTAGGATGCAGAACGACTCTGTTGTAGTCAGATGCTAGCAATTTTTCAAGAAGCAAGTTCATAAATGTTTTCATTCTTCCATGTATACAGTTGAAGCAGGTTTTCTTTTGCTTGAAATGTAATCCATTGCTTATGTTTTCCTAAGGCTTATAGTGCATATTCTTTCTTCAACTCAGACCTCGCTGGTTCCTGCACAGCTCAAGTAGTCTCACAGCGTCTTTTCAACTTGAATTTTATTTCAAAATTTTCGTTTCATTTTTTCAATTCCAATTTTTTCTCATGAACACCTAATTCTCTCTGCGCCTCTATAACTCCTACAGGGTCCCTGTGCGAGCTGCCTCCAGAGGGCTGCGGAGGACGCCCTTGCCCTCCTGGCACCATTTGCTGGCACAGCCCAACAACCAACGCTCACAGCTGCTTTCCAGGTGACTCAAAAAAGGGCTTTGGGCTGTAATGCAGTTCTTTGGGCTGTACTCTGGACACAATGGTACTCAATTGCAGCTGAGCTGAAGATTCTATGGTGAAAAAAAGGGCTGTGTTGTAAATTTATGGTACACGAGGAGCTGTCCTCCAGACTTCATGGCAATCGGATGTAGCCGGACTTTGAATTATAAGGGAGTTTACTACGAAGTGCATTCAAGCTATAGCCCCTCCAATTTTTTCTCCCAAAATAAGCACTCGAAAACTGTGAAACATTTGTCATTTCTCGACGTAATCTTCCTGCAGTCACACACATTTTTTACAACGTCGACGCCATGATTCCATTACAGCAGCGAACGCTTGTTTAGGAATTTGGTTTGACCACTGGAAAATCACTGATGCAATAACGGCACTACTAGTGAATGTGCGACCACGGAGAGTGTCTTTCATCGTTGGTAGCCGCCAAAAGTCACTAGGTGTCAGGTCAGGCTAGTAAGGAGCATGAGAAATCACTTCAATATTTTTGTCATGAAGAAACTGTAGTGTCGCGTTTACCTGATGAGCTGGTGCATTGTGCTTGTGAAAGAGCGTACGTGCCGCTTTCCTGTTTTTTTCGACGCAATAATGGAAGATGCTTGTTCTTCAAAACATTTGGTAAGATACTGCCGTCAGCTGAGTGCTCTTTGGAACGTATTGAGTAAGGCTTACCGAATTGCTGCCTCAGAACACTGTCATCATAATTTTTTTTAGCACTGGCGATTACCCAAATTTTTTATTAGGGGCTGTGTCTGTGTGCTTCCATTGTGTTGAGTGGTGCTTCGTTTCGTGATTGAAAAATTGCATCCATATCTCATCCATCTTCCCAATTGATGAAAAGAAAGTCTCATTCATGCCGTAATCACACGCAACATTGCCTGGCAACATGCTACGAATGCGTCTTGTGGTCGTCCGTTAGCATTCATGGCGCCCACCTGAAGGACACTTTTTGTATTTTTAGGTCTTCATGCAGGGTTGTGTGCACAGATCCATCGGAAATACCAACTTTATGAGCGATATTTTCTACATTCAATCGGTGATCCTCCAAACCAATATTTTCTACTCGCTCGATGATGCCGTTGAACCGTCTCGTGTGAGAGTGACGTTCTGCCTTCTTTGAACTGTTGCACCTACGTACGCACACGACACATCCATGACACCATCACCACATGTTTGATCCAGCTGATGGTCCATTTTAATCGGTTTCACGTCACTGAAGTGGAGAAATCGAATGATTACACGTTGTGTTTGTAATGAAATCTTCGCCATTTTAAGTATTGAAACAATTCTCACTTTCGCCGCTGCCACTAGAGTTTTGTGTATCGTGCTGTGCAGCTTTCTCTACCACGCATTCACGAGTGCATGTGTTTTTTTAAAAGTAAACTACATGTTTCTATCTGTATCAAATCCTAAGAAAAAATCGGAAGTGTGATAACTTGAATGCACCTTGTATTTTTAGCTATTGCACTTTGGGAATCTAGATTAAACTTTTTTCATTGACTGAAAGCACATGCTACAAAAATTGTATTTTTATACAAACTATCATAATTTTTGCTACAACAAACATCATGTGCACATTAAAGTGATCCTAAATGCCCGTATAATGAAAAGTTAATTCAGGTGTTCTGTTTTAAGGATATTTAAGTGATGTTATGGTAAATACATTCTTAGAAAATTATATCGATTGAATAATTGCCAAATAATATAAAGGGAATTCATGCATTTGTATGCTTTCTTTTCATCGTGTTCCGACTAAATTGCTTAATTTTTTCCATGCTCCTCGGTACTGAGCAAAATGCAGGCTTCTTACGCGCGAGTATTAATCCTTCTCAATCTGCTCTGCGCCGTGGTTTTGCCTTTAATTTACCATATGTAGGTACTACAGTCACTGGACGAGTACCGCTCATCACTCCGTTTACATTATGGTCAGAGAGCTAATATACGAAATATGTCTCCTTATTTTTCGCTGTTGAAGTGAGTTCAGACCTGCAAAGCTGGGTTGAAGTGCCTGAGTTTAGCGGGGCCGGAAGTTTTTTGGAGCTGCCGTCTGGACGTGAGCTGACGGCGGAGGAGGCGCGCCTCGAGCTGTGGTTCCTGGTCACAGAAGCCCACATGGATGGCCTCTTGCTGTACCAGGCCCAAGACACACAAGGCGTGGGTGACTTTGTGAGCTTGAGACTCTCACGAGGGCAGGTCCAGCTGCTGTACAGCTTGCGTGGTCACCTCGTGAACCTCACGTAAGCAGGACCGACGACCTCTCCGGACCAGTAGGTTTTCTCAGGTCGTCTCGAACTGAATGAAGTCCTCAAAATGTACGAACCAGAAATAAGGTGCTGACCCATACTATACAGATGCATATGTATACTATTTAAAATGTCTTTAATTATTTAGTTAAAGATTAAATCTAATCAATCTTAGATAAACAACTCAGATGAATATTTTTTAAGAATTTCTTCACTGCTATTATTACGTCCATCCATCTTTGGTCACTAAAAGTCCAGTGGCGATATTGACATTGCATATTTTTCAAGAATTTGAAACGAAGAAAATACCAATCAAATTGTTCAATTGAATTCTAACATTTTTGCACCATATCAGGCCTGCACAGTAACGCGCAAATTCTGTTTTATGTAAAATATATCCAATATCACACAGTTAGAAAAACGCACATGAGGATTATTTTAGCACTTTTGAGACTTGAAGAAATCGTACATGAAAACGAATAATTGATTTTCTATCTGAAGTAGATGTAAACGATGTGTTATTCAAGACTTTTTCGTTCTTATGTAAATAACACTTTCTATAATTCTGGTATGTTCACCAAAATGTTCAAGAGCAGAAAATTATACTATTTTTCATAAGCCCTTATTGATGATAGTTCAGCGAAGAGATTGCCAGTACGAAGCTCCAGCCAAGTTCAGGCACGCGAATGCATCTGTTGTGAGACGGCGTCTCAACACACACTGATGCAATACACATGGCACACAGCGGTACATGCATTACAGAGATGAACGCCTATGCGCAAGACGAGAGTTTTATGAAGAGCAAAAGGAATAAATTGTCTTTACCCTAACCAATTATATGCATGAATTTACTCCAGTATAGAACTCAGGGGAAAATAACTTCAGTCTGTGTATTAGTTTTTCAGATCGATGACCAAAATTATGAATCGAGGAACACTAATAATGTTTCACACATCGATGTTTTGGCGTATTACAATGTTTAAATTGATATGTTTTAATTGGTGTATCATGATATAAATTACATAAAGTTATGTAAGAAGTAGATCTACAAATGCATTACTTTGAACTGCGCGTATTATTCAGCAGTTGCATTAGTTTCGAATGCGGTTAGTTGTACTTACTTGATTGTTGCAATTGAAGTAAAACTTGTAAATATCTATATGAATTTACAGTTTCCTTAAATTATGGATTGAACATTACAAAAAACACTACGTCGCTTGAACTAGCGGACTTATCTTACCCATAATTTCCGTGATCAGTGCTTATGAACCACTGGTCTTAATTTCTCAAGAAACCATTAATGTTTCTTCAATTGTTTCTCCTTCTTCAATTGTTCCAAGGTCATTCACAGTTCATTTTAAGCAGATGATTTAGCTGAAATATGACTATTCACATATATGACAACTAGTTTAGCTGAGTGCGTTAAAGATTCCAAGGAAGTAGAATTTATTCTCATACTTCTTGTTTGAGTAAAAGTTACATGTGGTGACATTTGTATTTTAGGGAATCATATTTTGTGCTATTGATGTCGGTAAGCGAATTAAAAGTTGTCAAAGTCCATGTTTTATAAACTCAGAGTTTATTCTCAGTCATTATGAAAGCGTGCGCATGTGAGCCAAAACCCTCATGTGAGTGGTATTTCATCCCTTGGACTCCGTGTTGCCTTCAGGAGTGAGGTCAGGGTCCAGGCTGGGTGGTGGCAGAGGACCGTGGTGTGGTGGGGAGGCCTCCGCGCCTCTCTGAAGGTGGGCAGCACAGACGTCATCTTCACGCTGGGGGAACAGAAGGACTTAGGGAAGAGGGACTCCCTGACCCTCAGCACTCCCCTCTGGCTTGGAGGATTGAGGTGGGCTTGAGCAGATTTCATGATTTTCTCTTAGTCATTAGAAGGAATAATTTCTTCAATGGATGCAGCTAATAAACACTGTGAGGACAACTTATTGAGACATACATATATGTGTCTCAACGGCCTGAACAATGTTACCCTGGAAGGGCTTTTCGAAAAAGACGGTAACGTGCGAACCAGAAATAATGGCCAAAAACTAATACTGAGAAACTTCAAGACATGCCAAGCTATGCACTGCTTTCCCGTTAAAATTGCCGCAATATAGAAACAGTTGTCCAAAAACATCGTTTCTGCTGGCACTATGAACACATCTAAAAATCATCTCGATAAATATTGGATTACGAACCCTCAGTATTATAACGTACTGATTCTATGTCCCTAACTCTCAGGGTCAGTGTATGTTGGGATAAATGCACGCGAATGAAGTGCTTGTACGTGACTGAATTGACTTATCGGATTAAGGTGTACGTGCATGATTAATGCCTTTTTCTATTCCATTTTCTTTCATATGTGTTCAGATCCTTTTTCTCAGTCCTGGCTTCTTATTTTGTCACGCATATGCCCCAAATTTGCATTGCATCTTTGATGCGCGTGTGGTTCCAACAATTTTCCCTTGTTTCTTGGATCCAGATAAGTAGCGATGACATACAGGTCGTTGTACCGTAATTGATCAAACTTTGCACTCATTTCTGACAACAGCCTAACTTTCACGGCTTTAACACCCTGATCTTGTTCTGTGCTGCTGTCCTTAAGCATGACTTTCAATGCGGTAATACTCTGAGATACAAAATCAGGCAGCACCGATGCTCTTGGTTGCCTCATCAGACGGCTTAAGGACAGTAACACAGTTCTTTTGGAGGACATCATCTGATGCAGAAAGCAGTTTTACTTTGTTATTATTGGCAGCGTTCAGGCATACAGTCTCTTTCAATTCAGAAGTTCTCTCTAAGGCATGCAGGCTGCTGTTCCAGCGTGTTGCAACGTCTCGAACAACACTAAGTTGCTGCACATTTATCCGTTCTTGGGTCTTTCTTAATTCTTCTTAAGCAGCTGCTGAATGGTTTAAATGTGTTGAAATGATTTTGAATTTGGAGAACAAATCGCTTACACTTTTCTGGGTCGTAACTCCAGCTCTGACTACCAGTTGCAGAGGATTTTCAAAGCAATCATGATTATTCAGTTTTGACAAAAACAAATCTTTTTTAATATTAGCACCTTTACCTCGCCTCACACAATGAACTCTCAGGAACAATTTTTCATTTGTCCAGCATTTTCAGAAACGCTACACCTAAGTTCTCACCAGTATGACACTCCTTCAGAGTTCTGCACACGACACAAAATGCTGTCTCTGAAATTAGTTATCAACTGCACACCACATCAGAGATAAAAGAAACACCCTTGATGAGTTGTCAAACCATGCGTCTATAAAAACGACAGTTTCGATGATTGTCAAATTAACGATGATTGATAATATTTTTTCTTCAACTGAAGGATAAATGTTCTCACAGATCTTGTCTCTATAAAAGTTTCTCTTTTAATTTATATCGTACAGATGCTGCTTCCATAATACGTCAAAAGCCACTGACTTCCACATGACTGAAGAGCAAGTCATCTATTAATAGCACTATCATTTCAGAAATTCATAATTTTCTATCATAATTTTTGTCCCATGATTTACTTCTCTCAAAACAGGTCACTAATGTCTGCTCTTTGTTTACTTTCTTTCTTGTTGACTGTTCATGTGACTGCATAACATTTGTTTCCTTTGCAGAACTTTCTTCCGTTTCTCTTAACTTTTTGAACTCATTAGGATGCATAGGTTTTTAGTGGTTACGAGATGATGTTGTTTTTCTACCTTTACCTGAATAGTTTGTGTTACAGGCGTTACATTTTGCCACATCGTTAGACACGTTTTTAAAATAATTTCATACTGTACTTGTTTGAGGAGCCTGTAGTAATCTCTCTAAGATCACTCTTCGGACCCAACACTCAGACATCGCTTATCTCTGAGCAGACATTATCTTCATCCTTTGTCTTACTGGGAGTGAACGCCTGATGGAGTAAGGGACTGTCGAGGAACCCAATAGGAGAAAAACAATGAAAGGCAGGATGAATTCAATAGTATATGTTTACGCATATGAATATTCTGTTAGTTATTGTTTTTTCCTTCTTCGCTGCTCACGTCTTGACGTCGAGTACTCTCGTACTGACATCTTGCCGGTAGTGCGCTGGGACGTGCAGAGTTGGAGCACGTGGAATTCTTGGTAGTGCATGGGTTGTTTGAGTCCATCCTGTCCGCAGACAGAATGGATGGTTTCTTCTTCCTTCGCTCTGCTGTTGGTTGTGAGTTGAGTTCTTCATGTGATGAATAAAACAATAAAAAAATAAATGAACTCTATTTTTATTAGAGTATGCAGTACATATACATTGGGTTTTAAACTCTTAATGCTAACATCTTATGAATAGTGATGGTGCTATCGATTAGGTCTTCAGAGAAGTAGTGATGCTTTTATCGAGATCCCCGTCCTCTGCGCTGCAGTTTCAAGTAGAGGATCTTAGGGACGTGTCGATGAGCGTGGTTAAGGTGTGGCTTACCCCAAGTGTTCAGTGTAGCAGCTGCTGAACATTTTCTTTCTAGCTGTCAATGGTCAGGCACAAATAGATCGTGACAGCTTCGGGGAACGAACTCGTGGCCTTCCGCATGGCAGCCGGGTACCCTCACCAGTCGGCCACGCTGATAGTGTCATGAGAGTTCTTGGCGGGAATGTTAACTTGGGAAGCGCTTGGTAGAGAGTTCTCTTTTCACGGGTAGGTCGGTCGGTACCAATAGGAAAGATTTGAGAGAGAGTTTGGCTCAGGGTGTACCTAAGTAAAGGGGTGAAACGGAAAGGGATACTAGGAGGGGAATAGAAATGAGCGCTCTGCGCACATGTATTAAGTGGTGGGGGTTTGTCCCTGGGGTTTGTTCTCGTAGGTGGTCTCTATAAAGAGTTGTTTTGTTACCCTAGAGGGGTATTGATGCTAGGTGCGGCGGTGTGGGGTGTCATGTGTATTTGGGTGTTGGAGGGGGGCCGAGTATTTTTGTTTTCGAGCTTGGAAAAGCTCTGTGTGGTATTTGTCTACTTTCTTGTGGGAATGTGAAGTGTAGGTATAGTTGTGGGTGCATGTGTTCAATGTTGGTCCATATTCTTTTTGCGTGTTCGTGTAAGAGGGTGTTGACGGGGGCTAGTTTGGTTTGGCGGTGCAGTTAGACTGTTGTGTAAAAGTCGTGCCATTCTGTGTTTGTGATGAATCGTGTTGCTTTGTTTTGTACCCTTTTGAGATGGAGGATGGCGATAATGTGTGGAGTGGGATGGCTGGGTAGATGATGGCTGATCGTACGTAAGCCAGGTAAAGCTTCCTTTTTGTGTCCGAGTGCATGTGTTTGAAACGGTTTAGACGAGAGAGGTTGTTTTGTGCTATTGCTTTCCTCTGTGTGGTGTGTGAGGTGTATCCCTGGCTGCTGAGGTGGAGATATAAGACTTTGCCTGATTTATCGTACGGGAGGGGGGTGTCGTCTACGCGCACTTGGTGTTTATTGCGGCGGCTGATGGCTCTAAGTTTAAATTTGTTTGCGTTTGTTTGAATCTTCCATTTCCTTTCAAAGGCATTGATCTGGGCTATTGCCCTTGATGTCAAACGCGCGGGCATGTTATGGGAGTTGGGGCTGAATGTGATTTGTGTTATGTCGTCGGCGAATGCAATATAATCGGTGTTTTGTATGGGTGGAGGGGGGAGGTCGTGTGTGTAAAAATTGTACAGTGCTGGGAAGATAACTGCCCCTTATGGCACCGCTGATTTTATGGGGAAAGGTTGTCCTGTGTGGTTTGCGATTCTGATTGCAGCGATGCGGTCTGAAAGGAAGTTTGTAAGAATTTTTTTGAATAGTGGATCAAGGTTAAGTTGCGGTTATTTATATTTTAAGCCTGTGTGTCAGATTTTATCGAATGCTTTGGATACATCTCGCAGGATGACGTCTATCTTATGCCGTTGGTTTAAGTGGATGTGCAGCGTCTCATGTAGGGAGGCAAGAGCAGTGTGTGTTCCTCTTCCGTGTCGGAAGCCGTGTTGTCTTTTGTTGTATATGTTGTGTATAGTGAGATGGTCTGTGAGTCTGTAGGTGAGGATTTTGTCTAGGAGTTTTCTGTGGATGTCGAATAGTGATATTGGGCGGTAGTTTTTTATTTCGTGTTGTGAGGTATACGGTTTGGGAAGGAAAATCATGATGTCGTGTTTTAATTTGATAGGGAAATATCCCGCGGAGATTGCGTTGTTGAATATGTATAGTAGGTACTGGAGCATGTTAAGGGGGAGTTATTTCAGGTGGTGTGTCGTGATTTTTGTGTGTCCTGGAGCTTTTTATGAAAATGTTCGTAGTGCTTGTTGGAGTTCTTGGAGTGTGATGGCTGGGAATTCGGGGGTGTTTAGCCGGTTAATGTCTCCAGTCTCGTGTGGTTTTAAGCGGGGTGTGATGTTCGTCATCTGTGTTTCAACGTCATGATTGTGGTTTTCGTCGAATTTGTTGTCGGGATCGTCGATGCCTGAGTAGATGTTTGACCAGTGTGTTCTGAATAGGGGTTCTTTGTCACTCGGGGAGTGGTAGCATGTGCCGTTGAGTTTAATGTAAGGTGTGCTTTGTTTAGTGTTGTTGCTTAACATGCGCTTAATGGACGACCAAAATTGTTTGGGGTTATCGTTTATTTTCATGTTCGTGATTGTATGGTTCCATGTTGCACTGTATATGCGTTTGTATGTTTGTTTTATTTGGTGTCTGAGGTTTACAAGCTCGCGGTACAAGTGAGGAGAGTGTCCGTGTCGTTAGAGGTGATAGCAGATGTGATGGTATCTTGTTTGGAGCAGGAGTGTTTCTTGTGTTGGTTTGTTTCCCGGGATTATTCTGTGAGTCATGGTTGGGATTGCTTGGTTGGAGGCTGCTGTGATGTGACTTTCCCAGTTGGACAGGTGGTTATCGATCTCTTCCAGAGTCGGTAGGGGGTCTTGTGGTACCGAGTGTGCGGTGAGGAGGCTTTTGTATTGTATCCAGTCAGCTTTGTGGAAGGATGGGCGTGGGCGGATGGGGATTTGAATGGGGTTTGCAGTGATGGTTGTTATTATGGGGATGTGGTTTGATGCGGTGAGCGGGCCTGGTTGTAGTCTTATGTTGTTGAATGTTTGGGTGTTTGTCAGAACTATGTCGGGACTGGTGGTGGAGTTATGAGTGAGTAAGGTGGGAAAGTTTGGTCCGATGCGTATACGTTTATTTTTATTTATGAGTGAGTGTATTTGCTTTCCTTTCATGTTTGTGTAATTGTATCCAAGTGTAGGGTGCTGTACGTTCATATCTGTTAGTAGGTAATTAGGATTTTGCTGTCTTAGTAGTGTGTGCATGTCGATGTAGTTGATGTAGTTGGTGCTTGGTGGGATGTAGGTTGCGCCTATGGTGACGGGGCCTTGTGGAAATTGTCGCGTAGTTTAAATGGGATATCTTTCCTGATTGCTATGGCTGTGCCTGCGTGTTGTTCATTAGCTTTGTTTGCAGCGTATGTGTTATAGTTCCATATTTTTATGGGGGTGTCATCTCGTAGACAGTGAGCGTTAAGTAGTATTATGTGTGGATCGTATTGTCGGTAGATGTTGCATAGTGCTATTTTGTTGTTTTGCCAGTTTTGGACGTTATGTTGGATGATGGTGAGGGATTTCATGTAACTATGTGTATCCATTGTGTTATGTGTTTTGGTCTTTTGAGCGTCAGGTTTTTAGACGAGTGCGAGATTTCGTCAAAGTCTTGTTGCGGAATTGCATAGATTGGGAGTTGATTCAGGTGTATTTTATTCACATAGATCTGTTTCCAAACTTTGTTGGGGTCTCCTTTTCCTATTTCGACCTTGGTTTTCGGGTTGTTTTTTGAGAGTTCAGTAATGATCCACTCGTTAGTGGGGTGAGTTGGGATCGGTGGGTGTTGTGTTGCGCTTTTAACAAGTGTGACTTCGATTTTGCAGGTGTTAGGTGACTGGTGTTTATCGGGAGGGGAGCAGGCTTTCTTCTTTTTCTTTGTGTTTATTTTCTTTGTGCGTGTTTCCCATGGTTGTTCAGGTTCGGTGTTGTCAGAGTTTTGGTTCTGCGTGTCATTCGTTTCGGTTGATGATTGTTCCAATTCCGATTCCATGGCTTGGTGCGTGGAGATTGTTCCAGTGTTTGTATTAGGGGTAGCAATGGGTGCAGATTCGGGGTTAGTGGTGGGGTTGATGAACAGGTTGAATATTTTTTGGCTATCTCTATCGGGGAATGAGGTATCAATGTTGAAGTTCCTTCTCAGGGATTTTGATAGGATTGTTCCGTAGCTTTCTGTTTTGGCCAGACTAGCGATGTGGCTTCAATTACTAGGGCAGCAAGTTTGATGTGAGTGTTGCTTGAGAGCGTGAGAGCAGGTGTTGGTTGGTTCGTTTGTTGGATAGCAGTTTTTACTATGTCAAGGTACATATGTGCGGTTATTTTTTCCGTCTCTTGTTTTTTTTTTGATTTTCGTTTTTTCTGATGTATGACCTGTTTCGTATACAAACAAACAAACAAACAATCTTTATTTCCAATCAAGTACACAGTACATAGACATTTAGTACATTGGTTTTTAAATTCTTAAGGTTAACATTCTTAGAGTAAGGATGATGGTGAGCTCCATGCGACGATCCTGGGATGTGTCCATGGGCGATGAGTTGAGGTCTTACCGATAAGTGCGAGCTCACGGCGTGAAACGAGAAACAGCTCGTATTCATTGCCGGGTTTCGAACCCGCACGCAGTCTTTCTGCACAAGCAGAGACCCGATACAGAACACGGGCCGCATACCACTCGACTACGGTGGCTGCAGGTATATACGGTGGCCTGCCCCTATACGGGCAGGTTGCTGCGAGAGTTCGGTGTTGTTCATTGCAATTTAGGCATTTTTTTATGGGTACGTTGCATTGTTAGTGTGTGTGTTGGTGTGATGCACATTCGGAGCAGCTAGGTGTTGTGGAGGTACATTGGTAGGTGGCGTGATCTTCAAATTTGTAACACTTATAACATATCAGGATGTAAGTGTATTTCTTGAGTTCTATCTGTGAGGGAGTGATTTTGGTATTGAACATCAGTGGGCCGTTTTGGAGGATTTTTTGTGTTATGGAAATCTCTGAGAAGATGATTTTTATCACGTGGGTGTAGTTTTTAATTTTGGTTACCTCTAGTATTTTTGCCCATGGTTGCTGTGTCTTGATCTCTCTGGGGATTTCTTCTGGTGTTAGCTTCCCAATAGAGCTGTCAAGTTGGCGGATGAAAATGGTTCTTTTGGCTCATAGGTCAGGTGGAATGATTGGTTTCAGGTTTATTTTTTTGAAGAGTTCGGTTGCTTTGAGAGAGGTTAACTTGTCGACAGCGGCTGCTTCGTCAGTTATGGCGTAGTAGCCTGAGTTGTTTTCTGATAGTTTTGTTAGTGGAACTTCAAGGTCTTTGAATGTTGTTTCGAATATTTTTTGTTTTTCTGTTGTTATGTCTGGGTTAATTTTCCGTAGTTGGATCCTGAATGTAGTGTTTTTGGTATGGTTGTACGTGGGTCTCGTGTTGGGGTTGTTAGTTGAGTGATTGTTGGAGTGCTGTGGGGTGTTTTTGTGTAGTGTTGTGTTGATGGGGCGGGGAAAGGGTTCTGCTGACTGGAGACGTGGGAGTCTAGTGTTAACGGGAGTGGGGACAAGGCTTCTAGCGGTGTGGCCGGCGCCCCCTCTCCCCTGTCCTCCCTCGCGGGAGGACATGTTGGTGGTGTGTCGGGTTCTGTGTCTGATAGAGAGCGTTGTCTTATCTGAGAAGCGGCTGGTGCCCTACCTGTACTCACTCACCCTCTACTATAATGGGGGTTTTTCCATATGGTCTGGAGCCTTTCAGTTCATCAGGCGCAACTATTTCTCAGCAACGATCTAAGCAAGAAAACGGGGTAGAGGTAGAGAAAGAGAGGAAAAATAGATTGGTAGTCGACTCACCCTTCCGTTCTTGGTGCGATGGTCCGGCTACTGCGGGGCTCTACGTATTGTAGAGTTACGAGTACGGAGAAGAACGTGACTGAGCACGTAGCACGGGGCACACACTGGACTTTGAATATCTTTGACTTTGAATATCGTTTCCAATTCCAGTCGTGCCTGTGCGTAGTTCTTCCGACTCCAATAAATTTGAGGAATATTCCTTCTTTTGCCTTCACTGTGAGATAACGAGCAAGTACGTCTGTACAGTGCAGTGGTTACGGCGAGAATCCCTCAAAGTGGAATTTGTTTCAGCCTCCTTATATAGGCGGTTGCCTGGGCCCTACTGCCTGAGCGGGACCGCTCATAGGTCGACGTGGCGTTTTTGGTCATAATAGGCACTAGCCTTGACGCTGTATTCACTTTCTCTGTCCTGTTCGCTCATTGGTCGACAAAAGCTAGCCTCGTCTGTGCTGTGTTCATTTGTAGTGTGAATCAGGCAATTCACTACAAGTCATTATATCTGCAAAATTGTAAATATTTGTTCAAACAGTTTGATCAGCGTTGCACTAACAATGGTGTGACAATAATAGTAAATAAAACAATTAGGTTCTTCAATGAGTACCACAAATAACTAGTATACTGTCACTAAATAATATTGCACTTAGAAAAGAAATACGTGCATTAGACAATGCAACAACAGCTGAACACTGCCTATCACGACAAACATGTTTAAATATTAAATCAGCATGAAGTAATTAGCACTACATAAATAAACTAACAATACGACTCTAAATCAATACTATACTGAGTGAGTCAAATGATTATTTGCTTCCTTACACAAGTTATCACTTGTTTTTTTATCAGTAAACAAAAAATGTATGAGCACATACAGACCCCCTAAACCACACAACAGGAATGCAGGACCATAACCAGAATTGCCACTCATAAAAATTCAGCTGTTAGAAAAAAGTCTCGATAACAGACGGCAGGGGACGGGTAGCAGCCCAAGAATGCACCAAACAGCTCGTTCCTGTTGCAACATTCTATTCTAACAATTTAATGATAAAATTTGCATCATGATAAATTCATACAGAACGTAATACGTACCTACCTAAGATTATGCTGCCTATTTGTTAATTGTGCACAAATCTTCATCAAATTCGTTCATTCATCGAATGGTTATCCGTTTATTTTATTTCCTTTAGTGATCTATATGAACGAAAGGCTCGTGGTATTCAGTAAAGTAACCCATAACTTGCAAAACCAATTAATAAATCTGTTTTTGCTACCTTTTCATTCAATGTACCAGCATTTCACAGACGAATGAATTCAACGTAAAAGCAAATTTAGCAAAGTCAAAAATATTATTGCATTTTACACTGTATAAACGATAAGCATTGATTCATTGGCTTTTTTCAACACAACGTTGCGAGTAACGCAATAGTAGGTGTTAGGGTTTTTATCATCGTGCCATAACCAATCTTCGAGTTCAGCATCCATCAGCCACGATTGCTTAAAATTTTGGGTATATTACTTCATTTTTATGTACTACTTTCTGCATTTACATCGTCAAGAGATCTCAACATAGTTAGAGGGTAACTTCTACAAATATTGCTGATCAAACGATTTATGTTGTTAAATGTAATCTACACATACACTTAGAATACAGCACAGCTGTCAACTGGCTGTTTTGAACTTTCCTGCCCTTTTTAGCTTAGAATCAGTGTTGTTTACATACTTTCAAACTATTGTTTTTGGTTCGCAATACTTGAAATAAATCATATGGTGAATTAATTAAATAAGAATATTCAGTTTTTGTTTTTGCATAGGTAGAATAAAGGTTAGTTTTTACTATATATTTCACAAGGTGATTGAGTGAAAAATATTTTGAACACTACTCAATGTTCTAGTTTCACACAGGAGGTTGACCGTTGACACACGGATTAGTTTAACACTGCCTGTTGTTTACTGTTGTTGGCTAGAGTACGTGCGTGTTAATTGCTTATGAATACCCCTTCACAATGGACAAATTTGTAAAAAGGAAGGATTTTAGTAATAGGTATGAGGTTGAAACAAAACATACGATGAAGCTCTGAAATTTCAGCCCAAAAAAGGCAAAAGTTCGCCATGATAGGAAGTATTGTTATGATTATTTGAAGTTTGGATTTTCTTGGTCTGGAGATGTTGCTCAACCATGTCCATTATGTGTAGTTAGTGGTGAAAAAATGGCAAATGAATCCATGGTACCAAATAAGTTACAAAGACAATTCACGACTAAACATTCCTACCTACAAGATAAAGATGTTAATTATTTTCAAAGACTGTTACAACAACAATCAAAGCAACGCAATGTTCTTCAGAAAACAATGACCGTGTCTGAACGGGCTCAACTCGCTTCAATTGAGGTAGCTGAAATAATAGCAATGAAATCCAAATCCCACACTCTTGCTGAGTCAGTTATCCTTCCCGCTTGTAAAAAGATGGTGAAATACATGTTAGGTGAAACAACTGAAAAAGAAATTAGTAAAATTCCGTTTTCAAATGATACAATACACGGGAGAATTGTAGATTTATCTGAAAATATTCAAACAAATGTTCAAAAAAACTTGAAGGATCTAAATTTGCTTTAATAGTTGATAAATAGACCGATATCAGTAACAGCGCTCAATTGCTTGTATTTGTTCGTTTCATTAATGATGATGAAATAATCAATCAGTTTTTGTGCTGGAAAGAAATGCCAACAACTACTAGAGGTAAAGATATTTTTGGTATGATAACAGGCTATCTTAAGAAAATGAATTTGACGTGAAAGTTTTGTATTGGTATTTGTACTGATGATACACCATGTATGGTAGGCTGTATTAAAGGTTTTGCATCACTAGCACAGAGAGAAAATCCAAATATTGTTCGTACTCATTGCTTTTTACATAGAGAAGTTTTAGTTTCAAAAGTATCACAAGAAGATTTGAAGCAAGTGTTACATCAAGAAGTTGAAATTGTCATTTACATTAAAAGCAGGCCAATAAAGTCGAGATTATTCGAAGAATTATGCAAATCAATGGATTCTCAACATGTTCGCTTACTGATGCATACCGACGTTTGATAACTGTCAAAAGGTAAAGTGTTAACTCGCATTCATGAATTACAAAAGAAATTAATAGTATTTTTTGATAAAGAAAGGCACGAAAGATTCTGTAAATATCTTCGATGTGAATTTTGGAGGGCCCAAATGGAATATTTGACCGAAATATTTGGTCAACTTAATATTGTGAACAGTAGTACGAGGGGGCTTCAAAAAGTTCGTGGAAAATGGACATAACTGAAAATTATATGAAAAGAATATGATGTCAATGCACCAGAACGTTCCTGTACCAACGTGTTATAACGTGTTCTCACATGAACCCTTAAATGAATGTTACAACGCGGTGCCGCCATTTGCAAGACAGTAACCGTTCAAGCAACATGGCATCTTCCAAAATCGAGGCCAGGACAAACATCAAATTCATGGTGAAGCTTGGGTGGAAGAACAGCCAAATCATTGACTCTCTGGAACAAGTATATGGTAACAATGCCCCAAAGAAATCAGCAACCTACAAATGGATTAGTCGTTTCAGAAGCGGAAGAAATGAGACTGAAGATGATCCCCGCAGCGGCAAGCCATGCACATCAGTTTGTGTGGGAAACATTGATGCTGTTCGTGTCCTCATTGAAAAGGATAGGCGAATAACCACCGAATCAGTATCAGACACACTCAACATCTCCGTGGGTTCTGCACACACAGTTCTGGTGGACAGTTTGGGACTGAGCAAGCTCTCCGCTCGATGGGTTCCTAGGCTGTTGCGCCCAGATCAGCAGGAATCAAGGGCAGATCTTTCTATGGAAATTTTGAACAAGTGGGATGAGAACCCTGAACTTTTTCTGCAGCGAATTATGACCGGGGATGAAACATAGCTCTACCAGTACGATCCCGAGGACAAAACTCAATTGAAGCAGTGGCTGCCCAGGGATGGAAGTGGGCCAGTCAAAGCAAAATCTGAGCGTTCAAGAGGAAAGGTTATGGTCACAGTCTTCTGGGATGCAGAGGGGATCTTGTTAGTTGATTTCCTCGAGAACAAGAAAACTATTACAGCTCTTTATTATGAAGAGATTTTGAGAAAATTGTCCAAGAAAATCGCAGAAAAACGCCCTGGGAAGCTGCATCGGTGCGTCCACCTTATAGCCCTGACTTAGCCCCATCCGACTTCTTTTTATTTCCAAACCTGAAAAAGTCATTGAAAGGTACCCAGTTTCCATCAGTTGAAGCAGTAAAAAGAGGTTATGGTCACAGTCTTCTGGGATGCAGAGGGGATCTTGTTAGTTGATTTCCTCGAGAACAAGAAAACTATTACAGCTGTTTATTATGAAGAGATTTTGAGAAAATTGTCCAAGAAAATCGCAGAAAAACGCCCTGGGAAGTTGCATCGGCGCGTCCTCTTCCACCACGACAATGCACCCGCATACGGCGCTCGGCAGATCAGAGCTGTGCTACGCGAATTTCGATGGGAAATCATTCGACATCCACCTTATAGCCATGACTTAGCCCCATCCGACTTCTTTTTATTTCCAAACCTGAAAAAGTCATTGAAAGGTACCCAGTTTCCATCAGTTGAAGCAGTAAAAAGAGCTGCCATGACATGGTTCAAATCGCATGACTCTCAGTTTTACACAGATGGACTTACAGGCTGGTATCAGCGTTTGCAGAAATGTATTGACCTAGATGGAGCATATGTTAAACAATAAACATTATAACTTTGACCGTTTTTTCAAACTGTCCTTTTTCCACGAACTTTTTGAAAGCATTTTCCACGAACTTTTTAAAGCCCCCTCGTATACAAGGTCGAAACGAAAATATTCTAACTTCGACAGATTGGTAAGTTGGTTGCCCTCAAAAAGAAAATTATTTGAAAAAACGGCAAAATTGGGTGAGTTTGATATGTTTCCTACAATGCGTACTAATTGCACTAAAGAAATGATTCCTATCATGGTTGAGTATCTGATAGCACTCGAAGAAAACATCGACCACTACTTTCTGTCGCTGAACACAGAAAAGCACGACTAGGTTCGTAATCCTTTTGTAGATGTTCCTTCTAATATTGGGTTTAAGTTATGTGAAGAAGAAGAATTGGCTACCATTTCAAGTGACTGTAGTCTTAACACGTTGACTCCGATTACCTACCTGATTGGTGTAAAACTTCACTTTGTACGCATGGTCATTAGAAGGATCTGAAAAAATTACAGAACCTAACCTAAGTGGTACACATACGTACCACTTCGGAGTCAACGTGTTAACACGTTGCCTCCGATTGCCTGATTGGTGTAAAACTTCACTTTGTAAGCATAGTCACTAGAAGGATCTGAAAAATTACAGAACCTAACCTCAGTGGTACACATACGTACCACTTCGGAGTCAATGTGTTAAAATAAAGCATTCAGAGGTAGATATCGACACGTTTTGGATTTCAATGCAAAAGGAATTTCCTGCATTAGCCGAAAAATCCCTATTAGTTCTTTTACAATTCTCTACTTATTTGTGTGAATTGGGCTTTTCAACTTTAAATAATATAAAAAATAAGAAATGAGAGACTACGTTTCACTGAAAAAGAAATGAGAGTCTGCTTATCGAAGATACAACCAAACATACAAGAAGTCATAAGATAACACCAGGTACAAGTTTCACACGAGGTAAGTGGTAATTCTGGGATACTAACGTATTAAACTGTATCAGACAAGTCCATATATGTATTTTTAATCTATTTTACGGTTTCATCATAAAATATTTAAAATTATTAGTGTATCGCGACAGTTTCATGCGCTTGTAGGTGTGTCGAGAGTAAAAAAGGTTGAGAACACTGGTTTAGAGGAACAACTCGATGGTCTCGTGACTACCAGTGTTGTAAGTGTCATTCCCACAGCAAGTGTGGTAAAAGATTTTGACTGGAAGGGACTTGGGCAAGGAGTACCGATGTTAGGCCTAGACTGCTACCTTAAGAAGCCCCTCACCTGAGCAGCCTGCCAAAGCAGATCACTTGCTGATTGGTCCATCAAAAGTGACAATTGGAAGCATAATAAAGTAACACGGTAAAACTTTATTTTTGATGAAGTACATTCTTGCAAAGCACTCACTACCTGAATAGTGCCTGCTGATGCAGCTCATTTGATGACTGGGTAACGCATCAGTGGCCGTTTAGTTTATATTCTGGTACCGAGGTAAGACCTCCTGTACAATGCAGTGCAATCTGGCGATTCATTATGAGATCCCGATTTCATTTTGAAACAAAACATGTTACGGAATGAATTTGTTCACCATGTTATATACTTTATCCCAACTCTGTCCACCCTCCCCCCAGCACAGAGGTACATCCTCCTGTGGAGTTGACTCCCGTCTCCCCCTTCGTGGGGGTAATTCAGAGGCTGGAGGTTAATGGTGTGGTACAGAGCCGGTTGTTGCGGACAGCTTCTCGGTCCCAGGGCGTTCAGGCATATCGAGGAGCGCCGTGCCACCCGAACCCTTGTGCTCACGGAGGACTATGTGTGCCGCAACTCGAGTGGTACCACTGCAAGTGCCCAGTGCCCTTCGATGGCCGCCACTGTCGTGATAGTGAGTACAATTATGGCTCAACAAGGCTGTTCTCATTCAATGTGGTTAGAAGATTTCACGAATAGATTCAATTATTTTGAAACACGTTAATGTTTTTTTCTGACCCCTCCTACACAAAAATAAGATCCATTTTTACACTAGAAATTTATCAATTTCTTATTCACAGAAAAGAATCTCGCTCACCTAGGAAATAAATATCTAATTCTGAGCGTTCCTCTTACTGCAGGAGTGTAAACTTCTGCAATGAAGTAATATTTTTTCTGCTCAACAGAGACTCAAGAGGAATCTTTAGAGGCGCCCATTCGTCTAACAGGCAGCGCTCCTTTGCAGTACGCGGGCCAGTTCTTGCACAGGTGATATGGTGTTGTCCTAATGCTACACCCATACCAGTTGTTGCACAGGTGATGTGGTGTTATCCTAATGCTTCACCCACACCAGTCCTTGCACAGGTGATATGAAAGTGCTGTCTACAGACCAATTTGTGTTACACAAATGTGCAACCGACCGGGCACGCCCTTTTCAGCACCGGGCAGGAACCGCCCATTTCTCCCATCACTGTTATCAAGTTATTCTCTGTGCATTTCTCCCATCACTGTTATTAAGTCATTTTCTGTGCATTTCTCCCATCACTGTTATCAAGTCATTTTCTGTGTATTTCTCCCATGACTGTTGTCAAGTCATTTTCTGTGCATTTCTCCCATGACTGTTGTCAAGTCATTTTCTGTGCATTTCTCCCCTGACTGTTATCGTCATTTTCTGTGCATTTCTCCCATGACTGTTGTCAAGTCATTTTCTGTGCATTTCTTCTATCACTGTTGTCAAGTCATTCACTGGATTCATGGATGACCTGCAGTGCGGTTACAGGGACAGGTTGAGGTAGCGCTTGTGGAACCTCTCGTACATTACGCGTGATAATTGGCGGATATCAAACGAAAACTAATTTTCTTTTCTGATTTTTTATCCCAAAAATAGTAACCCCTTCAATTATTATGGAATTTTAGCGTGTCCATTCAATCAAACGAATTGAATGCAGGATGGATTACGTTCTTTGTTTATTTAGCCTCCCTCGATATTAACCGAACAAAAGAAATACGCAAAGTGACGTGAACAAAGAAGCAACGATAGGCAATAAACATTTTTCTGCAAATTCAGCCTCACTACTTCTTGTTCGTGGGAAACTGTATTATTTCAAAAGAAATTCATTTGGGTCTTCTTCCTCTTTTATTTTGAGATTTTTTTGTATAAAACAACCTGATAATTGGATTTTCATGCTCTTACCTTTTAAGACTTCAAATACCCTAAAAAATGGTAAACGTCAGAGGAATTATTTATAAAGGTGTTCATGAATTGAGAGTATTTTAACGCAGAAAATATTCACTCATTTGGATTACGATCCGAGTAGCTATGAACTCTTTAAGTCAGTTCATTTTTTTAATAGAAAACCAGCATTGATCATGTGGTCATCTTGAAATCTGTTGCGTTATTGTCAGCAGAGGACGGAAATTGGAGCACTACCTGCCTCAAGACAATCCTGACTATTACTACCTTGATTACCTGCTACCGGAGCACCTGCCTGTTGAGCCGCTGGTTAGCAGGGCGCACGAGGTGCTAGAAGCAAGCTTCAGAGCTGACGGTTCTGATGGACTTCTGCTCTGGATTGGAGGAGAAGGAGGAGGAAGAGAAAGAGGAGGAGAAGGGGGAGAGGGAGGAGGGGGAGAAAGAGGAGGAGGAAGAGAAGGAGAAGGAGGTGGATTAGGAGGAACAGGAGAAGAAGAGGGGAAAGTTCGAGGCAAGCGATCAGAGAAGGAAGAAGAAGGAAGGCTGAACGGTGTTCACTCGAGTTTCCTGGCAGTGGCGCTGCAGGGAGGGCGGCTGGTGGTTGCCTTACAGACGCTGCAGACTGGCAACACCCGAGAGCCTTTCATTCTCGAGTCCCATGTAAGTTCAGATTTCATCTTTTCACTGTGAAACATTATTATTTGTTCAAGGTTCTGCATCGTAATTTAATCAAGGGAGATGAAGACATGAAAAACTTCATATGTTTCATTAGTAAGCATTTCAGGCATGGAATCTATCATTAACTGCTGTGAATGGGAATGGGAAAAAATTTCAAAAATGTATTCGGAAATGGAGATCTAATAAATCACTTGTTTAAAATCAACAGCATTTTTAGTGCTGTGAATTTTGTCTGTGTATCAAATAGAGTTCCAGCTAGCGAGAATTACTAGATTTTAGTAACCGTATGCAAAGTGTTGAAGCTGTTCTGTGAAGACAGGTACTCCACGACTGCAGCCACTGTCTACACATCACTGAATAAATTGTACACTGCATACAGCATACACTGGACACTGCATACACTGTACACTGCATACACTGTACACTGCATACACTGTACACTGCTACACTATACACTATACACTGCATACTATACACTGCATACACTATACACTATACACTGCATACACTATACCCTGCATACACTATACCCTGCATACACTCTACCCTGCATACACTCTACCCTGCATACACTCTACCCTGCATACACTCTACCCTGCATACACTCTACCCTGCATAAACTGTACACTGCATAAACTGTATACTGCATACACTATACACTGCATAAACTGTACACTGCATAAACTGTGCACTGGATGCAGAGCTTCACATAGCGTCCGCAGGCGGGCAGACATTGCCCTTCTCGCTCAACTTGTGCACTTGCACGTGTATGCACGTAGTGACTATAGAACACCAGCGAATTTTGCATGACTTTTATGAATTTATCTTTGTCATCTAAAAAATATTTCAATATCGACATTCTAATTCAATTTTTATGAACAACTTTCTCAGTCTAAAATGAAAGACAGAAAGTTTACGGAAACCACATGAGTTCTATCTATATGACACCTGTATTTTTCCTGTTGTATTTTAATTAGTATAATTAAAGTAATTAATTAATATAACACATATGATAATTGCAAAATTAGTCATCATTTTGCATGGCTTATATGATTCTATCTTTGTCGCTTAAAAAATATGTGCAAGAGCAGTATGGAGAGAACCAATGGAATGCTAGGTGTGTTAAAGAGGACTCTGGTATGAGATATCTTGTAGGACTGGATGAGGAATGTAACATGACTGTTATGGATGATATGAAAAATTTCTTAGTGCCTGCATGGAATAAGTGACATTGATATCGAATAGTCAGTTTCCTGGACTAGAATGTGACTACCTGCTAAGCATGTGGGGCTATTTATGACAAGCTGGATCTGCCAGTGATGCCCTCACTTGGCTGGTTCTTTTGAATTGAATGACTCAGGATGGCCCCGGAGGAATTAGTTTAGATGACCCTGGCTCACAGGAGAAAAACTCTGGGATGCCACCCTGTTGTATGTGTGTGTATTAGAGGGAATTAAAGGCCTTTGCAAAGGTGCCAGCCAAACGCTGGCCCTGAAATCTAAGTTTAGGTAACAACTTGAATTATTTTAAATTTCCAACCTAAGCAAAACATTAAGGTCATGTGGACACGAAAGTTTTACCAAATCTGAGCGCCCAAACTTCTGGAGAGGCAATCTTAGCAAACAGCATTTCAACCTGATAGGCTCTTTGATTCGGCTAAAAACAACACGTGTTCTTCTCGCCCCACACCAAAACAAGCTAGGATATAAAAACGATATGTACAGGAGGAACAGAACTTTCTCTCACATAGGAAGCATCATTCAGCTTGCTGTATCCGAAGTTTTCAACTTACAAAACGATGAACGGGATAAAAAAGTTTCATTCATATATATTTTATTAAATTTAAGTTCAGTATAGAAAGGATGCTAAATTAGTTAACACAGCAGAGGTGTGTCACGTTACGTGACGCTGCCTCGTGGTGCGTAGCCACCACACTTACTGCATTTCAGTAGCAAGCATACTGGTAGGATCCAATTCGCGGGCTGGTAAACAATCACGAAGCATGTGTGCCTTGAGATGTATTGTTGCCAGGAGCACGTGGCTGACGGCCTGTGGCACGTGGTGAGAGTGACGCGCCGCCATCGCCGCGTGCTGCTCAAAGTGGACAACCATCGCCCCAACCGTGGGCGGGCGCCTGGCAACGGTGTGGGCAGGATTGTCACGGACGGGCACGTCTGGTTGGGTGAGTTTCATTTTATCCGAATTGAATTTTCATTGCGGGAATAAATCGCCTCGCACCTTCATTGCCTCAGTATTCAGAATACAGCTGAAATATTTTTGCAATTTTCTATATTCTTTCATTTCAACGAACTCTATAGCAGTACATATGAAATATTTCACAGGAGGAACTCGAGGTCATATTCCAGCGTCTCTGAGTCCTGCATACCACTCATTCTTCAGAGGCTGCGTCGACCGACTCCTGGTCGACGGCAGAGAAGTTCATCTACAATACCACGCGACCAGCCCGCCTTCACATTTCTGTTACTGAACCTGCGTTTTTCATTTTCCTGTGCTGGGTTCATTTGTTCGCGCAGGGTACTTTGAGGATCCTGTGTTTATCAGCGGTTGGGTCTATTATGTGCTGTAAATTCTTATATCTGCACCTATACTAACTTTCAAAATCTGTCATTATATGTAGACTTTTACTTGCATCTTGTCCTTACAAGTACGATTCTACAAATTTAAATGTACAGTGGGGGAAACAAATGTACGTCCATGTTAAAATTCTATATATATTAAATTTCCCGTTAACGAAAAATTGATTATACCTACGTATACTATATTTGCATGCACACACACACACATCTGCATAAGGTAAGAATATGCAAAAGAAACGAATAAATTATGCTGAATAATGAATTTATATGTAATTATAAATATTTAGTGGTGAAAAAGTATTTGCACAGAAGATAAATAATAGATAATTGTAATTTAATATTTCGTTGCATAACCATTATTCAGTTTGAGTTCGATCAATCTTTTTTATAGTTCGTAATGATTTACATGTTTCTTTAGTAATTTTGCCCCAATTCCTCTTTACAAATTTTCTTCAATGTACGTTGGATCTCTTGAGTGAATTTTAATTTTCAACTAACGCCACAATTTTATAATGGGGTTCAAGTCAGGAGACTGACTTGGCCATTCGAGTAAGTTTAGATTGTGATTGACAATCCATATCTTGGTCGACTTCGCTTTGTGGTTAGGGTCGTTATCCTGTTGTAAAACCCACTCTTCATGGAGTTGCTGCTATTCTACGGAATCACGTAAATTATTGTTGAAATATTTTGGTGCATCTCTGCATTCATTTTACCATCTATCACATGTAAATTGCTAGCATCATTTGCAGAAAAACATCCCCACACCATGATGTTGCCACCTTCAAACTTTACAGTAGGAATTGTTTTCTTCGGCGCATAGGCTTTAACAACTCTTCTCCAAACATGGCTAGATATATTGCGTTAAAACAATTCAATTTTCGACTAGTCTGTCTATAGAACATTTTACCAAAATGTATCAGGTATATTTTACTGAGAAACAAATTTTAAACGGGTATCCCCATGACTTTTAGTCAACAGTGAAGGTTTTTTAGGAGAGCGTGACTTCAGTTAATCACTATTAAGTTCATGGCTGATAGTTCGTAGTGCAACACTAGTCCGTGAAGCTAGGAAAGCCTCTTGTAACTCCTTTCTGGTGATCATTGCGTTTTTTTCGATTCTTTGTTTAATCTTTCTGAAGGGTCTAAGATAAATCTTGCGTGGTGCGTCAGATCTTATTTCGTTTTCAACAGTTCGTGATATTTTATACCTTTGAATAAATGAATCGATAATGGGAAATAGAATTCCAAGGTTCTCTGATGTTTTCGTATAACTATTACCAGTTTTCCACTGTTCAATAATCAAGGTTTTCACGGAATTTGTGCGTTCTTTACCTTTCACCATCATTACGACACTAGTATATGATTTTGTAGTGTTGAATGAACCAGCTAGTATTTTGACATCTCAAGGCGACTACTGATAACTATTATTGGAACAAACGAGAAAGTTCTAGTAACAAAAACCTTATCCAAACAGCATTTTGTGTCACCTAAAATCAGAAATTTGTTCTGTATGAATACTTTTTTCACCCTTGAATAATTATAACTGCAAATGGATTCATTATTTACAATAATTTATTCGTTTATTTTGCATATTCTTAATTTATGAATGTGTGTGCAAATATAGTATCGGTATATCCAATATTTGTTCATCAAAACTTTGAGAAGTAAAAAATTCTAACAGGTACGAATATTTGTTTCCCCCTTACTGTACATATATGTACGTCATTTTGGTGCTGCACTACCGATCAACCCCTACACATATAAATTACAAGTTCAATTCTATGTATAAGGTAACCAAAAAAGTCATGTCCGTTTTTAAAAGAAAAACAGAAAGCGCTTCACAGTATGTGTAACTTATATTCAGTTTTCGAAGTAATCGCCATCGGCATCCAGCACCTTCTGCTAACGTGTCTCCAGCTGTTCAATCCGCTTGCCGTACAACTCGGAGGTTTTGGACGCAAAGAATTCCGTGAGGGCTTGGCGCAATTCTGCTTCATTGATGAAGGATTTCCCACGAAAATGATTATCCAGGGAGTGGAAGAGGTGGTAATCGGATGGCGCAAGGTCATGTGAATAAGGTGAATGGCACAAAGTCTCCTACCCAAGTTGCTGTATGGTATCCCTGACCACTTGCTCGACATGCGGCCTGGCGTTGTCATGGAGGAGAAGCACACCTTTGCGATTCACCAATGCTGGCTCCTTCTGGCGCAATGCCTGTTGCACACGTTCCAATTACTGCGAGTATAGGTCTCCAGTGACCGTTTGGCCCGTTGGTAGCAGCTCATAATGAACCACTTGACGACCTGTCCACCAGACACAATGCATAATCTTGTGTGGGTGCATAGGTGGTCTTGCGGTGTGAGGGACAGCATCCTGAGGTGACAACAAATGTCTGGAATGCTTAGGAGTTTCGTACAGAACCCATTTTTCATCACTGGTTAGCACTCGATTGAATAAGGATGCGGTACGGTGGCGAGAAAGCAGCGATACACAGGCTGCCACTCGTCTCTTGTGAACCTCCAACAGCGTGTGCGGAACCCACTTGTTCGGTTTGTGCGTCTTACCTAGGCGGTGCAGGTGAAGTCTAACTGTTTCATCAGAAACGTTGAACTGTCTTGCAAGTTCACCACACGTTAGACTACTGTCCTGTTCAATGGCAGCATTCAGGACTCTGTTTCAACTTCATTCAATGGTTAATCAAAAAATGAACACAACTTTATCAGTTACCCTATACATACCTATAGCTATCGTAACGCAATCACGTTGCTCCGCTCTAATTTTCGTCGTCAGTTTTAACCACTGTGCTCTATTGGGAAGGTTGTTAAAAAATTTCACGTATACATACAATTTTTCCTCTTTTTTTGAAACTTCAAAAACACAGGAGCAGCATTATTTTCAACCGTACTTCTCTCATCCCTAGGTTACTTTCATTGATAAGCGGGATGTGGGTGTATTTGTAAGATGAATAATAACACCTATCGAGTGATTATTTCTTAGAAATACTCAAATTCTCCTGGATAGCCTCAGGGCTTGTGGGTAGTAGAGCCAGCAGTGATCTCGGAACTGGTGACTTGTTGCGCTGGAGGTTGGTGAATCCATATTAAAGCGCAGGTTGAGCTCTCACTGTTCAGCTTTGGAGGACAGCGATATTGTGTTACTCGCTCATTTCATTTCAAAATTGAAGTTGAGTCTAGGGCCATGGTTAAATTTCACCTATACGCCCTGGCGGATTTCGGTAGAACATTTTTTATTACAGCTGCATCACCCAACGGATTCTGGTGCTATGGTTGCAGAGTTTGGCGGTATTTCGCCCTGTTTGCTTCCCAAAAAAATTACCTTGGGCAAATTTTATTCCCAGTGGCATCATATTTCGCTGTGGTTGCTTCATGAAATGTTAAGCTGGTGCTACAGTTACTTTTGAAAGCAGTGTAGTGATAAGATGGTTGCATTGCTGGACAAATAAGTCCAATCCTAGGGGAAGAACCTTTGTTGATTAATGTACAAAACATTCCTACATTATTTGTTAAATGTTTGTTGTTACCTAGCTTGTGTTTGTAACCAGTTGAACTTACAAGTTCTTTAGAGAAAGAAGGGATTGAGTTTTAACTGAGTGATGATGTACTTGAGCGAAATGATACTAATGTGTCAGTTCCTTTCATACCAAGGTTGCAGATATGGATCAGGTCATGCCTTTCATACCAAGGTAGTAGAGATGGATCAGGTCATGCCGATGACAGATTCGCAAGATCGGTGTTGTGCAATGAGTTTTTCTCCTCTCTTTCTCTCTTTCTAATCTACAGCTTTGTTTCTTGTTTGGACAGGGAGAAAAGTCGTAGACGGCGCAGAAGAAATATCAAAATCTTTACAGCTGTCACTCCTCGTTGGCTCTTACGACCAGCAAAGAATACAATGGCTGGATGCTTGACGTTCCTGATTCACAAAGAAATGGCCACAGTTGACTGCGTTTCTATAGTTATATGGCCCTCAGTACTGGGGGCTAAAAGTATGTCGATTTTAAGTAAAGATCTAAACCTTTTTGTTTCCACAAAGTGACGTGTTTCAGGAACGTTGTTGAGGGATTGACGCAGCTGTAAATCAACACGCGTATAGCTCGTGTTATAGCATGAGCATTGTGCGATGGTATACTTGATGTAAAGAACTTGTATGAATGGTGTGTCGCTGGCCATGTGATGGTGTACTTGACGAAGGGAGCTTGTGTCATACGTATGGTATACTTGGTGTAGTTAACTTGTATGTATGGTGTGTAGCTGGCCGTTGGCTCGTACAGTCCTGCAATGTCCTATAAAGACTACATTAAAATATCATTCAGGGTTTAGGCGTGAATCCTACACTCGGTACTTCACTCTATCGACATAGTATTCTGGAGACTGAGACCCTTCTTGCTTATCTCAAAACACTGCATGAATTCTGAGATAATTTTGAAGTCCATCGCTGAGAAAATTAGCTGGACAATCCATTGTTGCTACTATTGTACATTGTACCCTAACACGTAACAAGCAACAACCGTGATTAGCTGTGGTCCCCTAGAGGTATGAATCACAAACTACATATGCTTGGTAACGACACATTAGAGGTACACAATATTGCTCTACATATTATATTTTAAGTTAATCTACGTGGGCTAATCTAATGTAAAAAAATGTAGTCTACTTTCCCGTCTCCGACTGACAAAATGTGTGATCCATCATTGATGTTAGTAGCAATGAAACTGTATGTAGTACATGACTATAATATCTTCATGCGCTAATGCTGATGAGGCAGCGCACGAATGAGCTCACCTCTTATCAAACATGATGAATGTCCACTTGTGTGCAGACAGTTTCGAAAATCTTTCTTTATCATATTATTGGCTCTGCTCACATTCCTTGATATAAGTAAGGTACTTGGCTTTAGTTAAAATACCATAAATAAGCATAAACGTCGTGTGTGCACGTCTCTTCTCAAGAATGTCATGGTAATGATTTTAGGCTAAGGTGTTCCTCTATTTATGTCTAAGGCAGCAATGAAGTCAATTGTTATCCAGCAGTCCTGGG
The DNA here is from genome assembly GCA_006783055.1 of Trinorchestia longiramus. Taxonomy (NCBI): domain Eukaryota; kingdom Metazoa; phylum Arthropoda; class Malacostraca; order Amphipoda; family Talitridae; genus Trinorchestia; species Trinorchestia longiramus. The sequence goes on along the minus strand of VCRD01001589.1, from coordinate 30,660 downwards.
GAAATATTGATACGAGGTTTCAACTCAATATTGAGTAAGGATGCTAAAGTTTATGATTTCGTCTTGTATGTATTATGTTGAATTATGTGAAGTGAGACTTTTGCAATGTAGACGTACTTTGTTTGAGGGTAGGCAATAAAAACTGGTGATTTTAAATAAGGTTGAGCCATTATTTTACTTCGTCTGAAGTAGTTCAAGTATCATACGACTGCATATTCAATCAATTTAATTTAATTTTATTTTCCTACATATAGATCGGTGTTTATTACAACCTGTTTGAATCTAAATATTTGTTGCAATCTATTTTCGTTGTTAAACGTGATAGATGTCTGAATCTAGCAGAACTAGTTACAAGCACGGAATTACACATAACTTTTTGTCATATTGATTACTTAACACAGTGTGAGACAACTACAGACATCGAGTAAGATTTCAATAATATGATATAATAATATGAAATGCTCTTACACTCTCTTATGATGAAATAGAGGATAGCTGTTAGACCACAGCAAAGTGAGGTTCGTCAGTTTTTTCAATTCTGCGGCGTTGCAGAAGCGAGAGAGATGGTCACGCGTGTAACTTGTGTGGCGTAGCAGAAGCGAGAGAGATGGCCACGCGTGTAACTTGTGTGGCGTAGCAGAAGCGAGAGAGATGGTCACGCGTGTAACTTGTGTGGCGTAGCCGAAGCGAGAGAGATGGTCACGCGTGTAACTTGTGTGGCGTAGCAGAAGCGTGAGAGATGGTCACGCTTGTAACTTGTGTGGCGTAGCAGAAGTGAGAGAGATGGACACGCGTGTAACAAGAAACGATAATTTGTGTGGAAGCTGTAGCGAAGCTAAGCATCAGCTTTAATCCTCGTGAGTTAGCCAAGCTGTAGTAGAGCAATGTTCCTGTGGTTCATTATATTGAAGTTTTTAATGAGAGCCACGACTGAAGGGCGAGTTGAAGTTTCTAGACGTCCTCAACGATGCACCACAGCGGCTCGGTAGCATAGTGAGCATCATCTATTGGAAGCATCAATGTGCATCATTTTTTGGCTCTCCAGAACCACGTCCACGTTAGTGATTGCTGGTAAATGTCACGTGGTACTTAGTGTTGCGGCAATAGCTTGGAAATATTACTAAATTGTGAATTAAATTGTCAATTGAAACATTGGTGAGATTCAATTCTTCTGCAGCATTTTTTAAAATTACCTGATAGGTGCATATATTTTAGTTTGTTCTTCTTATTTTGGTTTGCTTGCAGAAGGAGAAGGGTTTCTAGTCTATGTATGATGCTCTCAATGAATTTTATGATTTTGTGTAAATTTTTTGTCCAATAAATCATAAAATATTTCGTCTTGAATTTTGTTGAAGTCACACATTAATTATTCAGTAAAATGTGTTCAGCCTAACACAGCTCAATTAGATCAAGTTGAGTAAGTTTTTGTGGGAGACTCTCATGGATCCTCTAACCTTAATTTTGTATGTCTGCTCTCTCTCTTAAATTTACTGTTTCATTTTTCATTCATATTTTCCCATGCGTTATTTGCGGGTGACCACCTGCATGCGTATTTTTTCCTGTGCCTAGTAAAATAGTTTTATTTTCTTCAATTTTTGGTGACTCGATTTGTTACAGTTGAGATGGATTTGCGAACACTTTGTGAGGAAATCTCTTCCAAGTATACTGTTTGTCAAACTAAAAAGAAATTTCAGAAAATCTTTGAGTTTCTCTGTTTCCTAAGAACGAAATACAAAACTAAAGCATTGGGTAGGAGGGCTTCTTCGCGGGATCTCAATGATACACGTAATTGAATAGAACTCTACCTCCAGTATACTGGAAAACTGTTGCCAGGGTAACCCGTGATCAAGGTTACGCTGTTTCCCATACTACGGTAGCCAAGTTGTGATGCTATCTCCGCAGCGTACTGTGGAATTATAATTATTGCAAGCTGATGCAGAGCATTACTGTTGCAAATCATTGTCATTTTTCCAGCCAAGTTATAGCTGAGAATCAATGCCTGTTATTTTGTGGCATTCCAAAATTTGAATATTTAGTATAGAAGAAGAAATTGTTGTGTTCATTAATATGAACTAAAAACAGCGTTGGTGTCTGTAAGGAAACCTGCGTTGTTCTTACAACTCCATGCACACCTGTTGCCTTCACAACTCCCTGCACACCTGTTGCCTTCACAACTCCATGCACACCTGTTGCCTTCACAACTCCCTACACACCTGTTGCCATCACAACTCCCTGCACCTGCCTTCACTGTCTTCAACGATAGCAAAAACTTACCCTCCATAGGAAATATTCCATTATATGAGCACTAGTCATTACTCAGCGTAAAATCGATTTCATTCGTTGTATGCCTTTCGAGATTTATGCATAAATAGCTTGTATATGATGTACATGTAATATTGAAAAGCTTAAATTTGCAACGCAACGCTATGTCGACCATTTAATGTGGCTGGTGTAGTAAGCGCTTGCATACTATACTGTAAGTTGTATGTAACTTTTTTGGACACAGGAAAGATTTATTTCGGTTTTCTATGGGTAATATATTTGTGACAACTAACATAAAAACCCTTATATCGAATTGGATCATCCTCTCAAATATTAAAATTGCGAAATTTAGTATTCTCGAATTAAAATTTATATGTATAGTTGTATCTACAAAAAACCTTTGTGTGGATTGCCTGGCCTTAAACAAAATGCTCTTGTCTGTAAGTATAGATCGTAGGACCCAAAACCTGTTAAAATCAAGATTCCGGGCCCTAAACCATTCAAGGTACTAATTCAAATACTGTCTTAATGAGCTATGGGGATAAGCAAAACAAAGACGTTACTTGTCTTTCCTTTTTATTATTCTGGTCAACAAAGCAATACGAAATGTGAGAACCGTACTCTGAAAGAGTTCCGTAAAACCTAGCTCAATCCTTCTTTGTATCAAGATTTACACATACTTTGCTTTATTTTTACCATAATAGTAAATTACCGTAACAACTATTATACGTTTCTGCACTAACTGGACGTCATTTATGAGTGGTATTTAGAAAATATTAAAATAAAGACCACGTAAACTGGGAAAATTTTTAGTGAACTTTATGGTAAAAAGAAATCACTTGGGGTAATTTTTGCGTATCAATGACTGTTTGGAATACCATTTGTTGTTTGTTCCCCATGTGACCTGGATGTCTGTTTGTCTGGAAAAGACTGCAATTCCAGTGTCTTAATAATTCCAACTTATAAGTTAATTGTGTATGTTTCATGTTTACTAAGATCTTCATTAGTTTTGTCAAGAATTATTCGTAGTTTTACAGTTGTGAGAGTTAGTTGATTTAGTTCAGTTGACCACTCTGACCGTGGAATAAGGTAAGTCTCTGCTGGTGCCGGTGACTTCAATACCAGCCTTCCTTACGTGTGTAATCAGTTGATTTTCATCATATTAATATTATGAGGTTTGCACACTTATATATGATTATGGAAATTATTTTGGGAATAGGATGCCGGTATTTTGGACAATGTTTTTATAGGTTGCTTATTTTCCTTTAACTTCTGTCTCACCGTTCAAGTGAAAGTTGAGTTTGTGCACTATCCTACAGAGCTTTTGCCACATTTGCCTGTTTCTGCGGCACAAAATATTCATTCATTGTAATAGGCGTAGGATTTGACTATGTGCCTTGCTGTCGACTTCTAGTTATGGATCACTGAACTTATCTCCTCGGTGGATGCAGGCATCTCTCCCGCAACGGCGTTCCTTTCAAATCCTTACATCCTTAACCTAAGTTAATGATTTTGATCATAATTTTGTCAATGCTGTTGCTTACATCTTGATATGAGCGCCTGCTCCTGTAGTCAACATTAATACTGTGGTTTTCAAACATTACACTTCCGAGTCTTTATCAATCTAAGCAAACGTGAATGGTATGTACATAGATTCTAAAAAGAAAATAAGCTGGGATTGAGGTGTTCCTGTTGTGCTTAAATGTTTGAAGTCACTCTACTCACGAAATAGGAATCGTGGCTCAGGTCGTGGAAACCAAGTGAAAGAGTAAATTTCAAGATGAATGTTAATTACGTAGTAGATTAATCCTTTCCAAGTGCACTGCAATTCCAGTTGTCCATTTATAGTGCTGTATATTTCCAGTTGAATACCAATCTATTGTCCAGTATATTTTCAGCTAGGTAGCAAATTATAGTCTGCTATGGTTCTAGCTAGGTTTTGTATTATAGTCCAGTTTAGTTCTGGGTAGGTGTCAAATTATAGTCTGCTATGGTTCTAGCTAGGTCTCGAATCATAGTCCGGTATAGTTATAGCTAGGTAGCAAATTATAATGTTATGCTTCTAGCCAGGTGTCGTATTATAGTCCTGTTTAGTTCTAGCTAGGTGCCAAATTATAGTCAGGTACTGTTCCATTTAGTGGCCAAACAAATATTTTTGTGTAGCATAGGCTGTAATGATGAGGATAAGTGTAAAAACTGTTACTTTATTATTCGGATATAGATTTAGATCACACGTCCTGAACGCTGTCAGGACATGGGTCTTTAAAGTAGTTCATTACATCTCCATTATTCTGGTCTTTCTTTACAAGTAACCTATCCAAATTTGGAATCATAACCCTATCGAAATTTGCACTTTCGATAGGATTAATGTAGTTTCCGAACTACTGTACTCATACAGAGAACTAGGAATAAGTAGCCAAAGTACCGATATAGTGAGAGACGGATGGATAGTCGTGGCATTATTATTTTTGAAGAGTTTCAGCGCCGTCGCGTTCAGAGGTTCCATCCGGTCCCAAACCGCCCAAATTGTCCGTATTGCATTTGTCTAGTCTGTTCAGACTTTAAGGATTCGATGCAAGTGTGGATCGGGGTCGTCGGGCTGAGAGCTGATGGTGGAAACTGATCCTGCTCCATCGTCGGCAGACGTGACGTGCTACTTCTTCCTTGCTTTCCCCTGCCTATATTTTGTGTATTTTGAATAGCATTTCTTTCATCTTGTTTTTTTGTGCAACCTAGCACCAATTGTCTGACGCGTACTTAATATTTTAACTGGTTTATCCAGAACTTTAAACAAATAACTTAAAATTAGACTATTGTCTAACGCTAATTAAAATTACTTGAATACGAGTGAATTCATCTAATAACGAGTGTCTAAAAAGACTCTCAACTCAGAATTTTACTCTGTAAATTAAAATTTCCTCTTCCTTTCAAAAGCGAAAAACTGACTACTATTCTTCACTATCCATGTGGAGTACGCTTCTTCAACTATTTTCAGTCGATCTTTAAAATTCTAACACGCCTAGCAGTTTCCGATGAAAACACTGAAATAGCACGTGTACTGAAATTCTTCTTGCTAAGTCCGTTATTACAGAGTAATTAATTCATCAATTTCCAACAGTACAAATAAATTGGATGGTTGCTACCAGCTTTGGGACAGCGACGGGCGAACTCTTTCCAGTGACCAAGTCCTCGCTGTCGATGGTAGGTTGCTCGCCTGCAGTTAGGTCCCTGAATTATATTTGACATTAATAGCAACCTTTACCCGGTATTCCATAGAACTTCATAAGAATCTATTATTTAGCGGCAGGAAGAAGTGGGATGCCAAGGCCGTGCGTCTGCAATCTTGGAGCACGGATCATCGGTACCCTTTGCCACTGGAGCTCAGCGTACGCAATCTAAGATTCAGATTGAGCGCAGTTTGCAGTGCACAGAAGCTCATTGAATAGAAGTAACGTTCTGTGTGTCATGGGGACTTGTCGCTCCACGCCGGACATGTAGGATCACTGAGCTCCTCTAATAGAAATATGCTGCTAGTGTCTGTAATGTCAGTAGCTCAAAAAAGGCACGTCCTCTTGCCAAGTCGCTCTTGAGGTGACATCAACATACCACCTGCTCGAGAGTCTTCATTTTGTTACTCTTTTTCATTCCACCATTTCTTCTCGTTGATATGCTCGCAATGTTCAATGTTGCTGGCTGCAGCGGGCTATGCCACTCCTCATACACTGTGCGGCAACATAACTTCCATTTTTCAAACACGTTTTGTTTTGAAAAAATAAATTATGTTGCCGCACCTTGAACTAAAGTTATTGCACTCGAGTGTCGTTACTCGAGCTGGAAATCTTGAATGAGTTTTGGTGATGATTGCTTTAGTGGAGGAAGAACTGGAGTTACACCACTTCTGTGTGGTGGTGATAACGATGGTGATGACGATGGCCTTGTTGACAGCAATTGCATTTATGATGAAAATAATGGCATGTTGACACAATCCCCACAGTAGCAATAATAATAATCATAATAATATAGGATAGAATAAGACAATAGGAACGAGCCGTTTGGCCTATTCTTGGATCGCTACCAAAGTCCCGTATGAAAGAAAATAAGCAGTAATTTTAACTGCTATTTACATTAATTTGAATCTTGGGTATGACTTTTGTAATAATTTCATTATATTAAAGGTGCCTTTAATGGTAATTTTGATTATGTTTGTTTCTGAGTTTGCGTTTCAGAAGTTTGACTCCAGTTTTTTGAACGATTTTCATTTTATTATTTTGAATTTAGATAAATTTTTTTTGAGATTCTAATTTTCAATTTGATAAATTTCCGTTTGATATAAAATACTCGTTTGCATTAAGAAGTTCATTAAATTAAAAACTTCATTCAGATTAAAACTTCCCTATGAATTTAAAGCTCCGTTTGTTTAGCAATTTCGTTTGGATTGAAATTTCTTTCACATTGAAATTATTCTTAGTATTAAAAATTTAGAAACATTATTTGGATTGAAAATTTCACTAAGGTTAAGCGTTTCCCTTTAATTAAGTGTTGGTTCTATTCGAAGTTTTGGTTGTATTCCAAGTTTTGGTTGATTGAAAGTTTTGGTTTCATTTGTATCTGCACTTGGATTCAGAATTTCATTTGGGTTCGGCCTTAGTCATGATTCAAATATCTCAATGAGTTGTGGGCACAAATTATACGAAGACTGACTCTTATTTAATAACTCGGCATATAAATTTGGTGCTCATTTATTTGGACTAGAAACAATTGGGTTGCAGACACACAACAGAAGGAAATGTCTTAATTTAACTTAAGCAATGACTTGGTTTTGTTGGTAGCGACTGTTTGCCAGCGACTGTTTGCCAGCGACTGTTTGCCAGCGACTGTTTGCCAGCGACTGTTTGCCAGCGACTGTTTGCCAGCGACTGTTTGCCAGCGACTGTTCCTCAGTCATGAAAGAATTCTGTAATCTGTACAGTTAATTAGTATGGTATAATTTTTTATTCCGGGGCTGTGAGGGTAAAAATTTAGTTCTATATTTTCTTCGTTACGCTTCTCAGGTACGAGTTAATGGAGAATTGTTGCAGGTGAGATCGAAGTTTAGAGTGAAACTGAGTTACTTAATGAACATAGTTTTTTCTAAAGGGTATATTTTGAAGAAATGTTTTCTGGAAGTGTGCTTGTTGATGGCAATGGTAGGGGATTTAGGAAGTTGGTGTGGATACGAACTTTTATGTTGGGTGTACGTGTGGGACCAGCGAGTCGTTAGTGCATTAAGTTTCGTTTAAGCGATGAGAGAGAAATTATAAGTTCTAATTAGTTTACATTATTTGAGATACTTTAGTTAAATAGAAAAATAGAGGGAATAATGAAAAATCTTATTGACGTTTTACACTGTTTTGGTTAATTTGATATGATAGCTGTGTTTTCTAATCTTAAAAGTTCAGTTTAAAGTAAGAAATGGAGGGCTTCGATTATATTGTGCAATAAGTGTCCTAGAATATAATAATAATTGGCCGTGCTGTGCTGATTGATGATTATTGCAAATCTTGAGGAAGTGGTCGAATTGACGAATAAGTGTGAAGGAAGTTTTTCTGTGAGTGTTTGGACCTTGTTTTAGGAAATGAATGTGCTTTTAGATGATTCAGCATCGCTATTTAGCACTATGTTGTTGCTGTACTAGTAAGTTTATTATCTTCAGCTTTTAATGCTATAATTAGTTTCTGCTGCTGCTATCAAGAGCGTAGCTAAACTAAAGTTTCGTCGAAGTCATTTGAAGCTTCAAGATTCAATATTGCATGCATGTATATTCATTCAATACACGTGATGTGTGAATGCAAAGGACTACTGCATCTTCAGATTTAAAATGACTTGAGCATAAATTCTAATCATTCATAGACTGATAACTCTATTCCGTACAATTCGTTGAAAAAAACGATACAGGAACTTGGCGTCATGCAAGTCATTCATGCAATAAATACTCTAGCATCGAAATTCCATGCTTCAACAATTTTTCAGTCAATATTTTCGATTTTTACTGAAAAGTTGCCATACATTTTTATTAGTCTGCTGTAAAAAAAAAAAATTTCTCACCTGTGTCTCGCATTCTGGTAATGTCGTAGAAATCGTAGCACCATTGAAAATCCAGTTCCATTCTTGGGCCTCCTTTTAGCTACTTCTGTCTAGTCAAAACTAGTAAATTAAGATGAATGCTATGAGTTCTGTGGATAAACTTGAGAGAATCGGATGATGTCACTTAACTTGAAAATATTCCGCTACGTTAAAACCGAAAACATTTCTGTCATAATGTTCAAGAGATTGAATCAGCAGCAGCTCACAGGAAACGAAAAGAATATAATAAATGAACTACACAATATAACGTCATACTCACATGAAAATATTTACCAAGTTTCAAGGTAGCTCATGACACCTCCGAAGATGCAAACTAGGATTGCTATGTAAGTAGGATACTCTTGGAGGTTAACTAGTGATTTGCTTCCGATCCAAGGCAGCACATGGCCGAGATATGGTGGGAACGACTGTCTTCAGCGCACGCTTGTGGAGAACGAAATGTTCAAATTTATACCCGAACCACTGTATCTAGCTATAACAGGATGTTTTCATTAGCGCAGGTTCACAAATGTTATTCCGAAAAAACAATACAAATTTAGAGCACAAAATACGTCAAAATCAGTCAAATACATTGAAAGCAAAATAAAACAAAATAACAGGCAGGCATAAATGAGAACTAAACTAGTAAGATGGCACGTTTAGGGGCTGATAAACTCAAGCTCAACCTGTAGGAGCAGACACACTTCACAGACCGGTAAGCGCAGCGACAGGAAGAGGCTCTCGTGCAACACTTTCCGCATGCCGCTGCAACACTGAAGAAACAAAGGCACAGCGTTAAGAATTTGGCATAAGCCGTACTCTTACCTTCTAACGTGTAACAGATTTTGGCGGCTGCTAAATCAAGTGTTGTTCATATGAGAATAAAAATGCGTTTCTTCAACTGCAGAGTGTTCAAATTAGATGCTCAAGTGACTTGTCAAATAAACTTGAGCTATCGAGGAAATATGCAATCGTGACAAAAATCACGAGACTGTTTTTTGTTAACGTAATTATCCACACTAATATGAAAAACCTACTTCTAATAATTAAAATAGGTGATACAGATACAAGTCAGACATGATTATCTCTTTTTGATATAAGGTAGGAATTATTTTCATTATTAGTTAAGAAGAAAACAACAACCATTTTACACATTTTCCGATAGTTCATAACATGCTGAGCCAGAGCAATTTGCTAAATTAATGCATTAATGCCGACCATTTTAACTGGAAAGTCAACTTTCCACTTAATAAGTTATATAATTTCAATACTGTGAAGGTTGCTATTAGAATTGGAATGTAACTGCAACGAAGCGAGTACTAAGTGTGTTCTGAATAAGTTACAGCATCCTACCATGCTTCTTGCTGTACTGTATTGAAATTATACATCTTTGATGTGCCAAGTTTACTTGCTAGTTGTCATTAAGGGATAATTCAAACTAAACGATAAAATGTGTTTTTTACATAAATACGCTAACTTTCACATCTAACCACATTTCATACTCTTCAGATACAGGCTGCAGCTTTAAAAAAAGGGGCTTAAACCATATCTTCTGTAGACAAATATTTATGTTTTTTGTACTTCTAGAATCTTATATGCAAACTAAAACGTTTCTTCGCGCCCTCTTTAGGAAATTCCTAAAATAGTCGAATTTGATTGAAAAACGCTGTTTTCACAAATGGGCCTTCAGTTGTTAACTTCTTCTTAGTCTCACAATGAAAGTTCTTCAACAAGACTAAACTCTGTCTCAGACTAGATTATAAATCGAAATATTTTATTATAAAGTAGGTCAACATGATATAACATTGATTGTTCAAGACTAAATCTCATTTCTCAAGCCAGCGAAGAAAAAAAATGAGTACCTTGCTACTCAAGACTTAACTTGTGTTCCTCCCAATTTAGGAAACTTAATTGATACACACAACGATATATTTATATTAAGAGAGTGAAAGGTTTCCACTTGAGTGGCAAAACACCATAGTTAATTCAGCACATGAATGATCATGAAGCTCTTCTCTCAAAGAATGACCACTCTCACCAGGTTCACCAGCACTAGAGCAGCAACCATGCTAATGCACTGTGTAGTCATAAGCTCAGCAACACACAGATGCAGAAATATATATACATGCTTGGCCTTGAAGTGTCAGCCTTCAATTGAGGTTGCTTCGTTAACCCTTAATGGACCACAATCCTTCCTGAAGTACAGTGGAATCTTGAGATACGAGTTTAATTCGCTCCAGCACTGAGCTCGTACAGCGAATTTCTCGTATCTAGAACACACTTCCCCCATTATATGCAAAAATGTAAAAAGAATTAAAGCACAAACAAACAAAAACAAACAATCTTTATTTCCAATCAAGTACACAGTACATAGACATTTAGTACATTGGTTTTTAAATTCTTAAGGTTAACATTCTTAGAGTAAGGATGATGGTGAGCTCCATGCGACGATCCTGGGATGTGTCCATGGGCGATGAGTTGAGGTCTTACCGATAAGTGCGAGCTCACGGCGTGAAACGAGAAACAGCTCGTATTCATTGCCGGGTTTCGAACCCGCACGCAGTCTTTCTGCACAAGCAGAGACCCGATACAGAACACGGGCCGCAGACCACTCGACTACGGTGGCCACAAGCGCATAAACGCGTAGATAATCACGCTACGATAGAAGAAGGGACACTGATTCATAGAGGGTGAATCGGGGTCGAGGTGGATCGGGAAAAACATGTCACGTATACCCACAGCCTACCTCGTGGTTTGTTACGCGAGCCAATGTTCGTATTTAGAGCAGAATTTTTCGCTCATACTTTCATTCTATCTTGAATTTTTCGTATACAGAGCTGTTCGTATCTCTAGCTTCCACTGTACATTAAAATTAATTTAATTTAACCCTATATTCTGGACGTTTCGTTCAAAAGTCACGTGAAATCACAAACTGGTCAAAATGAGCGCAATATTTCGTTCAGTTACAAGAAAACACGACCAGCTATCTCCCCAAAAACTCATAGCTACCACACTGAGTTAACAGCAATCCTCTAAGGTTGTCAGTTGATAAAAAATGGAGATTTTCAGGTTCTTCAGAGTAACTTTTAGTGCAAGAGTACTGTACACCATAACTAAGCTGATGCTTACACAATTACAAGCAAAAATCAATTTTGGTAATAAGTCTAAACAATTAAATATACGAGTGAACTAAAACAACTTAAAAATCGATTGAATATGGCTAGAATGTCTATTTGAAGCTTGCATTTTCAGATTTTAATTTATGGGCAAAATGTCAGCTGTTCAAGGACACGAGTATTTTTCGTAGGTATATTCATACATCTAGAACGTATTTGTTAGCTGTAAACTTCCGGTAAAATGACATGTAAAATGGTCCCAGAAAATTCATTAGAAGGGTGGAAAACCGTGGCTAGTCTTAATTTTCTCAGCATGACACGAAAGTTATTTAAGTGTTCGTAAGTACTTCGCAATTCACTTAGAATTATTTAACATTTCGATAGAAAATGTTTTTCTCTCTGTTAAGGATACGAAAATTCATTTAAAACGGCAATCTCATCAGCTATGAGCACCCAAAAAACTAGAACTGCAGCATTGCAAGTTGACCTTAATGCTTTCTTTTTAGCCATTCAACACTTAGCCTGACTACGCTTAAAATTATTTTTAAATTTTACTAAGAAGAATGTTTTTTCTCTGCTAACAGCATTTAAATTTTCCTCATAAATAAATCTCAGATGATATGAGCGCCCCAACAAACACACATGAAATTGGACACCTGCATGTCGATCACCCATGCTTTTCCCCATGAACATTTTGCACAACTCCAATTCTAGGGCAGCAAGACCCCGGCACAGCCCATTTCTAGGCAACATATATTTATTTAAAATAGAATAGAAATCATACACACAAAAATTAGCCATCATAATGACCACAAAGTACTCATTAGTACAGCATACACTAGAGGAGTTGAGGACACACCTGCAGGCGACTCACCTTGCTTGGCTGAGGGAGAAGAGACGGCAGCATTAGGGACCTCACTCTTGGCTGGGGCATTAATGGCAGCCAGAGTAGCCGCCATAGACTGCTCGATGGGCGATGGTTTGCTGTTCTTGCCTTCATTTCTACTCGTAAGTACTTGATTATTTATATTACCATCTTCATGAACACTACACAATACTTGATCAATTATTTGATTATAACTCATGACCACAAGATAATATCAGCTCATTCATTCTAGCATCATAATTCATGACCACAATAGAATGCTAGTCTCATTATCTTATCCTGATTTTTGCTTATATTTTCGCTTAATTCCGGTGATGAACAAATACAACATTTTAAATGTTCTTCTCACAATTGTTGTTACACACGAAGCCTAAATGAGAACTGCATCATTTCAGCAAGCTCGTTTGCTGGGTTACCAGCTAACTTACAAGCTAGCCCTGCAGGCTCGGTTAAGTCTCACAAAAAAAATCGATCCAGCACCTTTTACAAAAAAATCCTACTACTACTTTTGCTTGAAATTCAGTGGCAGAATCAATATGTATTGGCTTTTACGAATTAAATTAAAATGACATTTTTGTAACAATGCTGGATTTGTACAGATTTTAAAACGTGAATAGCACAAACACAAATTGATGGTAAAAATGTTCTACGAATTTTGACTACAAAATATTCCGAGTTCAATAAATTTGAACAGCACAGTGCATATCATTTCCTTTAGCTTGACTCGGCAGCAGTTCTTATCCTGAGAGTTTTATTTATTACTAAATATTGCCTGACTTAGCGGCAGTGCTTACTCCGATAATTTTATTTATTGTGTGACTTGGCGGCTGTCCTTACCCTGGGAGTTCTTCTATGATTTTTGCCTTGAGGTCTTCCAAGTTCTTTAGGTATGGTCCATCTCGACTCATTAGTGTGCACGTTGTGGTAGTAGGTCTTGCAGCTCTCACTCTTGTACTTCTTCCACGAACACTGCGACAGCAGCAGCTGCCCAAACATACGAGTTGTACATATTCAGTAAAGTTGCGGACTTCAGGCAACACGAGTAAATAAATACTAGTACGGACTAGAGGCAACAGGAGTTAATAAATACTATTACGGACTAGAGACAACACGAGACGAGTATTAAGCGAATGAGTGTATAAAAAGTGTAAAAATTTTGAAAACTTTGTACAGTCTCAAGGGATGTGGAGAGCTAAATAAAGAAACATAGGCTATAGAAGAGAGAAGATGCCAAAGACTACTATGTTTTAAGTTGATGATGTAAACTCAATAAACTAACTGTAATTGAAATTTTATATATTCAAATGAAAAATCAAGAAATGAAGCTTATCGAAAGTTGGGGCAGATTTTTTGAAGGTCACTCTGTATGCAGGTCAGCAGAAACTTATAAATTTGGCTATAAGTAAGTTTTTTAAATAAAATTCACCACTTTTATTCATTTTTTAGTTAATTTAGCTCGTGAAGTTAGAGTAAATGAGCTTGTGGGTACATGATTACCGTTTACAGGCGAAATAACGGTATGGGATTTTGGTATCAGACGACATGGAACTAGAGTGTCACCATAAGAATAAACCAAACAGCTCGCTTCTATTGCCCTATTCTATTCTACAGCCTTAACACGTTGCCTCCGATTGCCTGATTGGTGCAAAACTTCACTTTGTACGCATAGTCACTAGAAGGAACCTAACCTAAGTGGTACACATACGTACCACTTCGGAGTCAACGTGTTAAGATTCTGCCTGCATTGAGGCTCCAGTGCACTAAGCTTTACACAGAAGAGACACCTCAGAGATGCAACAATTACTAGATACACACCTCAGAACTATCATACAGAGATAACACATGTATAAACATATTACAGAGGCTCATTGAAAAAACTCACCTCAGAAGGGCTTTTGAGCTCATCACGCTTCTCCACGAGCTCTGTTTGGTGACGGAGTTGTAGAAGTAGACGCGATTGTCTCCAGCTTTATGCTCTGTACAGACGCTTGCCTTCTTTGCTCTGCTTGACCGGGCGATGTCAGTGTCCAGCGTTTATGTGCATACCACAGAATGCTAGTGTACATGCTTTCTTGCACTTTATACAATACGGCCGGAACCATTTGTCAACAATGTATAATATAATTTCTTAAAATTTAACACGAATGTTGGGGTTCATTTTCAAAGCCTATGCTTGGGAAACTGAATGGATTTTCAATGAAAACAGCAAAAAATGAAATAATTTTCAGAGATTAGCATATAAAATTAGCAGAATTTTGTGTTATCACTGCAGCAGAATTATCAAACTATTCACATGACATCATTCATTGTGAAGAATAATGCCAGATATTTTCCGTATATGTCGAATGTTTTGACGTATTTTGTGCTTTAAATTTGTTTTGTTTTTTCGGAATAACGTTTGTGAAATGAACGAGTTAGGTGATCAAAGACCTTTATAACATAACCTGCGCTAATGAAAACATCCTGTTATAGCTAGATACAGTGGTTCGGGTATAAATTTGAACATTTCGTTCTCCACGAGCGTGCGCTGAAGAGAGTCGTTCCCACCATATCTCGGCTATGTGCTGCCTTGGATCGGGAGCAAATCACTAGTTAATCTCCAAGAGTATCCTACTTACATAGCAATCCTAGTTTACATCTTCGGAGGTGTCATGAGCTACCTTGAAACTTGGTAAATATTTTCATGTGAGTATGACGTTATATTGTGTAGTTCAGTTATTATATCCTTTTCGTTTCCTGTGAGCTGCTGCTGCTTCACAATCTTGAACATTATGACAGAAATGTTTTAGGTTTTAATTTAGCGGAATATTTTCAAGTTAAGTGACATCATCCGATTCTTTCAAGATTATTCACAGAACTTATAGCTTTCATCTTAATTTATTCGTTTTGACTCCACAGAAGTAGCTAAAAGGAGGCCCAAGAAAGGAACCGGATTTTCGATGGTGTTACGATTTCTACGAAATTACCAGAATGCGAGGCACAGGTGAGAAGTTTTCTCTTTTTTACAGCAGACTAATAAAAATGTATGGCAACTTTTCAGAGAAAATCGAAAATATTGACAAAAATTGTTGAAGCATGGAATTTCGAAGCTATAGTATTTATTGCATGAATGACTTGCAAGACGTCAAGTTCCTGTATCTTTTTTTCAACGAATTATACGGAATAGAGTTATCAGTCTATGAATGATTAGAATTTATCCTCAAGTCATTTTAAATCTGAAGATGCGGTAGTCCTTTGCATCCACACATCACGTGTATTGAATGAATATACATGCATACAATATTGAATCTTGAAGCTTCAAATGACCGACGAAACTTTAGTTTAGCTACGCTCTTGATAGCAGCAGCAGAAACTAATTATAGTGGTAAAAGCTGAAGATAATAAACTTACTAGTACAGCAACAACATAGTGCTAAATAGCGATGCTGAATCATCTAAAAGCACATTCATTTCCTAAAACAAGGTCCAAACACTCACAGAAAAACTTCCTTCACACTTATTCGTCAATTCGACCACTTCCTCAAGATTTGCAAAAATCATCAATCAGCACAGCACGGCTAATTATTATTATATTCTAGGACACTTATAGCACAATATAATCGAAGCCCTCCATTTCTTACTTTAAACTGAACTTTTAAGATTAGAAAACACAGCTATCATATCAAATTAAGCAGAACAGTGTAAAACGTCAATAAGATTTTACATTATTCCCATTCTACTTTTCTATTTAACTAAAGTATCTCGAATAATGTACACAAATTAGAACTTGTAATTTTTCTCCCATCGCTTAAAATGAACTTAATGCACTAACGACTCGCTAGTCCTACACGTACACCCAACATAAAAGTTTGTATCACACCAACTTCCTAAATCCCCTACCACTGCCATCAACAAGCACACTTCCAGAAACATTTCTTCAGAATATACCCTTTAGAAAAATCTTTAGAAAGTTATTAAGTAACTCGGGTTCACTCTAAACTTCGATCCCACCTGCAACAATTCTCCATGAACTCGTACCTGAGAAGCGTAGTGAAGAAAAATATAGAACAAAATTTTTATACTCACAGCCCCGAAATAAAAAACTACACCATACTAACTAACAGTACGGATTACAGAATTCTTTCATGACTGAGGAACAGTCGCCGGCACACAGTCGCCGGCACACAGTCGCCGGCACACAGTCGCCGGCACACAGTCGCCGGCACACAGTCGCCGGCACA